>CALSCR010003394.1:0-13775 GCA_943704495.1 Pigoraptor chileana | reverse complement strand
CTCTCTCTCTCTCTTTGTGGAGTCCATGGGCACAGCGCCTATGACACTGACTTGAATCCTACAACTCTCTCTCTTACTTTCTCTCTCTCGCCTCTTCCCTCTCTCCCATATTCAGTCGTATCGGTTGTGATACCGGCGCCTGTCTGTTCGGCTCACTTGGTTCATCCTTAAAGTGATCTCTGCACGTGGTTTCCACTTTGGAGTCTGCTATATTGGCACCTAGGAGAGGTGGTGCGTTCGCCGGACTTGCACACTCATTTATGCACCTTTCACGCACCAAGACGCGCGCGCAGACGTGCACACATGTGTGGATCAATCTTCGCAATGCGTGACAGAAGGGTGTTGTCAACGGCAGACAGCGAAGCCGCGGGCGCCACGCCTACAATTCTTTCAACAAACGCCGCTATGGCCGAGAGAGTGCGCGGTAAGGAAAATTGACCCACTCCCTATATAGGAATTGTTTTTTAAAATAATATGTGATGTAAGTCACCGTCTCATGGGTTACGCTCATGGGATTAAAGATGGCATTGTCTTCTTCTCCCCTCGTCATCTCACTCACACGTGCCCACACATGTCGCACGTCAAGGGGTCGCAATCATCTATTAGACTACTAGTCGCCAATTCGGCAAAACCGCGTGCAGCCGTAACGGGCACACCCACACCCACACATTATACATGCACATGCACAAACATACACATACATATACATATACATATACACATACACACGCATTCAACAAACATAAAGAAAAATAAATATACACAGCAGCACACCATAGACACACACACACACACAAGCACGTACATTCCGCACCTTGATAGTCATCTCAACAACGCCCACTGCATCGAATCCCACAGCATAAGACTCGACCATCGTCGCATACTGCGACAACAGCGCCAGCAGAAAGTCGCGCCCCAACTGCTGCTTTGTCGGCTCCTTGGACAGAAAATCGGCCCTCAGCTGCCCCGGATCAAAGTCGAGCACAGCCGCAAACAAAGAAAGTGCGCGTCCCATGCGCAACCGGCAGCGCGCGCGGGCTGCTCCGTCTGGATATCCCGCGCCCTGTCTTGCCTTATGCGTGCGCCCAGACACAGGGTTGCCTGTTCTGGAAGTGCCGTCCTTCCTGCACTCGAGCCCATTGCGTGTGGCGACCATTGCACTTCTCGCGGCCTTCTCTTCTTGAGTCGCGGAGAGGCCATTTGAGGCAGTGTGGGTGCTGTCGGCTGCAAATACGGCAATTAGAGACGGATCGGCGCTGATCATTCCCGCCACTATCTTCCTGAGTGACGACGGCATCTCGGCCGCACGGACGCCAGGTAACACTCCCGGCGCTGTTCCTTGAGCCGCATCCGGCAGAGGATGAGCGCACATGTCGTATATATGCGACGCGAGATCAAGGCTATAAGGTGCGATTCCCGCAACAGCCGCATCCACAATGCACAGCGACAGTGTGCGCGCTTGAAGGAGAGTCATCCTTGATGTGCCTGCGGAGACAGTGCCCAGCGCAGGCCGCACTGCCACGGAAATGTCGTCAGCAAGCAATCCCATGGTCGCCGCATCGAGCCCCTTCCCTCTCGTCACGAGAGTCCCGGTGTTGTTGGACACCGCTCCTGGTACCGCTGCGGACACCCGGGCTTGATCATACGACACTGCAGTTGCAAGTCGCAAAGCAACAGAGCGACTGCGTGCCCCTGGATCCGCCGATAGCAACAGCTGCGATAGAACGGCCCGTGCCAATACGGACATGGGAGCGCACTGCTCCACAGCAAGAGTACTGGCAAGGTCATTGCCGCTGGCGTCAAGCAGATCACTGCGCCACTTGAGCACTGTCGTGACGGCAGTGGATATTTGCCTAAAAGACGTCTGAGTTGAGCTGCGATTACGTACGAGGCGGTTGCAGTCCGAAGCATTCAAGAGGGGCCACAGAGAAATGACCGATGAAAACATCCAGGGGCATTCTTTCAAGACTGCACACGCGCCATTCGCACTCGGCACACTGCCATTGGCGTTTGCGTTGCATGCAGCAAGACACTCGTAGAAGTATCCCACAATTGATCCCGGCAGCGCACAAGGATGCGGCGCAGGAGACCCTGACCAGTACGCTGCACACAGCTCGTTCAGAACACTCACTGCATCGCCGATGGCACTGGCCCCGGATGCTGGCTGCGAAGGGCAGAAGAAAACATCCGAATGCCCAACGCATACCGAGGCAATGCGGATAAGGCCGTCAATTTTGGCCAAAAAGCGTTCCTGCGAGCAATCGGCACTTGAATCGAGTGTGTCTTGAATTGCATTGCGAAGCCACGGAATAGCCATCGGTCGATCCTCAGCGACAAGTCCTCTCCGATTGACGGGGGCTGCATGGGTTCGCCGGTCGCTGTCACTGGCGGCCACGTCACCGTCAGGTGCATCCACAACGAGCCATCGCAGCAAGACAAGCAGGTCGCCATATGATGGACGCCGCTCACTCTGCACATCGGACAACGCATGTGCTGTACCTTCTGCCACGACCGACCAACACCTCTGCGAGTTATTGCAACCGCCATGATCTCTCTGTTGTCGAGGAGGCGCAGTCGATGCGACGGTCAATGCGCAACAGCGAAGGAGAAGAGTGCGGAGATGTCCAACGCATATGTCTTCCGAGGGAGATACACGCAGCTCTAGCGCAGCCCAGTCGGTGCACCCGAGTCCATTCCCGCGTGCACGCCACTGCGATACATCGTCTTTAAGTGCATTGCACGAACCGACAATGGCCTTCAAAAGGGACGATTCAACAGCAGATTGCATTCCCTCTTTGCACAGGATAGACGCAGTGCTGGTACGCAACGCTATCCACTCTGCCACGACCATGGCCAAGGGAAACGCTGATGAATTAATGTCCGTGCGAATGGACCACAACGAAAGATCAGCCGGATGAACTTGGCTCTCATGCTCCAATGAGACTCCACACCCATCGCTCCCGATCTTGCCCGCATCGGTGGAGACAAAACGGTGTCGCGTGACCTCCATAATGCCTGCAATGAACGACATCGCCCTCTGCATGTGTTGCGCAGATGATATGCACATCGACGCAATCGCTGCATTGACAGCATTTCCTTGTGCGCTATTCGGGCCAACAACGCCGGAAGAAAAGGGGGGGGCGATGTCCAACAGAGGCATTTCGGTGACCCCGGCAAAGACGGAAAGATGGGCACAGATACATCCCAACACGCGCAGGTGTGCGTTTTCATCGCCATGATCAACGTTGCGGCCACTTAGAACGCAGTCGCCACTTCCGAGTGAATCGCACCCGTTCAAAACAAACGCGCACACGTCACGCACAACATGCGCCGCGGTTTCTCGCAACAACCGCGGGGTGTGCGTCATTGCAGATGCAAATATTGAGTGCACACAAAAAGCCCACATGCTGCAAGATGTGTGCTCCACACACTGTTTCTCTTCACGCAAAAAAGCAACGGCGCCCGACAAGAGATCTCGGGCAGTTCGTCTGACAGCGCCGCTCTCTGCAGGCGGACGACACGCGGCGAGCAGTGCAGCATCCACGCAGATCAAGGCCTTACGCGCCGTGGCAGGGACTGCCGCACGATCCTCCGCAGATGGAGCGCGTGCACAGCTTTGAACTGCGCCAAACAAACAGTCCATTGCACCACTCACCGACAGCGGCGGCAACAAGGAACGCGACTGTGCGCTGTCTCCATCCAGCCCTTTCTGTACATCATTGCGATTGTGCGTACAGGTGTCGTCTTCCTTCTCCTTTGCAGCGCATGCCAGTTCAAACTCTTCGATCGCCTGCCGCGGTATTTTTCCCGCCTTTTCGAGCGCCTCAACAAGTCGTATGCGGTGCTCGAATTCGGCCCCGTCAGTGCGAGTGAGCAGTGCGGGCAGGAACACACGCCTGAATCTGTCACGTGAGAAGACGGACATTTCCATGACAGCCTTTGGTATGCGTCCGTATGTGCGAAACGCCTCGACTGCGTCAGATGCAGCCACTCTGCCGTCATCAACAGTATCGACGTCACCGTCGTTGCGCGACACACCTTCGGATCCCCCGGAGGCATTTATTGCAGCCAATCGCGCGCGTATTCGCTTCAGAAAGTCGGCGGCGAAGGGCTTGTCCTTAAGTGTGGCGCAGTTTGAGACAATGCGTGCATGTATCTGCATGCGCATGGACACAGGCAGAAAACAAGCAAATACATACAGACACATACACACACGAGAGGGAGTTGTAGGTTTCAAGTCAGTGTCTTGAGCCCTCTTCACAATTGCGAGAGAGAAACCTGCAGTGCTGAACATGCCATAGGTACAGTCCATTGACTCCAACTTGAGATCATTACAGAGAGAGTGGGTGTGGGGGTGGGTGAGTGTGGGTGGGTGTGGGTGGGTGTGAATGTGAAAAATAAGGAAATATCTCACCCGCGATAAATTGGCGCTCTCGACGTGCGTCACGTGGGAGAGCGACGCAAGCACAAATTCTGCCATCCGTGCATTCCGAGAGAGTGCCGCTGAAACACACACACAAGAAGTTGTTGTTTAGAAAGAGTGAGAAAGACCATCGAGGATGCCAAAATAACGCATTCTGAAGTGGATTAATATGCAACAATAATTGATGAAAAACATCAACAGCAAAATGTGAACACTTCTACCCGATGCTCGGCGGCAGAGCCTCCGACACGGATGACGTTATCACAAAAAATAAACAACAAAATGTGACCAAAGGAAAAGGTACACTCTGAAGTAAGCAGACAAAGTAGTTCGCCTCACCACTCTGTCCATCAGTAAGCAGCAGGCGCTCCATTGCGTCGGCGTACGGCACAAACGAGTGTGCGCCCGCCCGACCTCCCTCTCGCAGAACGGTCAGAGCAACGAAGAAAAGAAAAGTGTCCGAAGACGCACACGCCTCGGCAACGACGGCATCCACCCACGTCTCCAGCTCTTTGCCACACCACAGGGCCATGTACATCACGGTCGCTCTCAGCGCTATCCAGTTCAGAGACAAGGTTCGATTGATGTGGCTGTGGTGTTGCACCCCCGCCTGCTGCTGCACCGTGAACTTGTGGCCATCGACGACAGAATGGACGGCACGTGAGAATGCAGACACGGCCTCCTTGGACGAGGAGTGGGCGCTGCGAGCACAAGACGATAGCTCTGCTGAAAGCGACAAAATGCAATCGGGAACACTTTTCTCCTGGAGAGATGCTATGGCAGACACGTACTCTCGGGGTCCATCGTTAAGTCCTTTGGTGGTCGCACCACTATCCCCTGGGGAATTGCGCTGAGGAAGCGCGCTTCCACTGCCTAGCAGTGACGTCAGAATGGCAGAATGGGCGGCTGACATAACAGTCTGTTCCACTGCAGCCCCGCGTACGTGACGCAAGACTAGGCGGGCGGCGTCACACCTGAAATGCGTGTGCATGCATACGAACACACAGATACACACACACAAACACCACAATCAGAACGTGAAAATGTGCGCACAGCACACGGTATTCTTGTTGCATCTCTCAAATCCGGCGGAATTCAAGATAGTAAACAACCCCGTTTGGTGTGCCAGCAGCGAAACAACCTATTTCCATAGAAACAAATAAACGACGCCACCACAAACACACATAAACGACGAATTATTGCCCAGGCACATCTTCAATTACTCAAATGCACACACGCACACAAACTTCAAATGCGCACCCTTTCGCGAAGGTTGGAGTATCCGACCGTCCAACAAGACTATCGATGATGGACGCAGCAAACCCGCCAATCGCCGCATCATCCGCCGAAGCTTTCACGCCAGCACTTCTCTGGAATGCGCAAGACGCAAGACGCGGTGCAATGTACGCCAACAGCTCAGCGTCGTTGGCGATGGAGACGAGTTGCATCGACGGCCCCTCGTCATCGCGGCAAGCCATGGAAGGCGCCGATCGCACGCCGTCCGCAAGGTCCTCGATGAGGGCGACAAAGAGCTTGCATCCGGGGCTGTCGACTGCATGCACGGATTGGAGCGCATTTTTCGCGGGAGCTCGGAAGGAAAGGCGATGGTAGTGGAGGAGCAGATCTTCCGCAGTGTATACGGCCGTGTCGTCTAGTGAGTATGCAAGCACAAGCCGCTTTCGCAAACCCGACGTGCTGGGTGAAGGAAGACAGGGGCGCGGGAGGGGGGGTCACATGGGCTGAACGTCAATGTCCGAGTGCGCGGCTTCGTACGCAAGGGAACAAGGTTGATGAATTAATGATAATACATTTAAGTATAGATGTATGAAAACACCGCGTAGTATATACGGTTTTATAGATGCTTTTAAGTTTGAATCCTATGTTAATAACAGTTACTGAGGCGTCTGATTAGCACGCACTTTACTGTGCTCAGCTTCACAATGTATGTTATAGAGCCACTGTAAACACGAATAGACACACACACGTGCACATGCGCGCACACACACACCGCACCCACACACCTCGTATTATCGGTCGGCGCTTCAAACAGCGATTCGATTCGGGATTTAAGGTGCTTTCTATTGAGGAAGATGTCGAACAAGAACAAAAGATGAGTTGCATTGCAAAACACACTCAATGAATTAAAAAAGGGTCTTCGATTCCTGTAGCTGCTTCTTTTCATTGATTGGCTACGAATTATCTACTACTTTTAAAAACGCGCCTCTTACTGCAGAATACGCACACACAATAATGCACTGACATCATTCAAATGTGTCGGAGACAGCATGGCGACAGTCCACACTTATGCTGAGACCACAAAGACAAGGACAAGGACAAGGGCCACCACTACCGTTCAATGCGGAGACCCCTTCCCGCGAGAACTGCAGTGGCGAGCCTGATGCGTGCATCCTCGTCCGCAGTGAGGCATTTCAAAGGCGATGTCCATGGAAACGACACTGCAACAACAGCAGAAATACAAAGAAATAATTCAACAAAAGAAGACATTTACACACATGTACGCACAGGTTCATACATGCACAGACGCACACATGAACATATGCGAGCCCCACACGCACACACCCAACAACAGCAGAAATACAAAGAATTCAACAAATGAACACAAACACACATGTACACAACTGTTCACACACGCACAGATGCGGACCCACACACACACACACACAACGCACTCAAACGCAGCTCACACACACACACACAACGCACTCAAACGCAGTGCATTCCAAGGTTCAACGAAACAGCAATATATGCCACTCTGCCCGTGCATCAGCAAGCGCACAATACAATGATTAAGGGACTGCCATACAAGGGACTCGTAAAACGCACGCGCGTGTGTCTCACCGTGTCCTTTCAGCAATCCAACAACATATTCTGCCGCAAGGGCGTTGAAATCAACGCCCAGTTGTCTGCTTTGGGTCTCGAGTGCAGCGAGACACGCTTCGTGGACTGCGTATCCGAGTGCAATGCAATCGAGAACAGTGGGTGAGTCGGTGTTACTGTTGGGTGAGTCGGTGTGACGTGCTGTTCGTGTGATGTTGTGCTTCTATTGCTATCGTTGTTGTTGTTGTTGTTGTTGTTGTTGTTGTCATTGTTATTGTTTTTAGGCGCAATCGTGGCTTAGCAAGGCGTGCCAATCACTCCACATGGCAGAAAACATAAGTGGTGCATTTGTTACCCTTGTTACATGGGCACATGGCCCTCAAAGCACCCACTGTGTTTTTTCCAAACTATTCCCAACAGTGTGTTGTTATGAAATCGTTCCAAACTATTCATCCCCATAAGCAGTTAAACAAACAAAAAACCTCACTCCTACAACGTGACGCCCGTCAAAAGGAGTAAATCACAAGAAACGCCACTCTCACAGGCCGACAACGTGCATCTATACCCACCAAAAGGAGTGCACTGATTCCGGTTGCTGGTCTCAATATTAATGCCAGACAAGCCCTCTTCCACGAGCAGGTCGATGCGCTGGCAGCCGTCAATCACGCAAAGCGACTCATCCAGTATGGCATCAATCTCTTCAGAGGTCCCAGCACGAACATCCACTGCGGCGGCAATGAGCGCGTTTTCAGCACCAACTGGATCAATTAAAATGCACAGTGCAGAATGCATTTGGTCGGTGATAAGATTTCGCGTTGGAAATAAGTCGAAAAATTATTCATACGATGTGCTACCATATACATGCTACGATCACATATACAGAGCACGCAGTGTTGCATCTTTCAATCCCGATCAGTTCAAAATTGTGCGCGCAAGAGAAACAAGATTCCAATTACCGTCTCCGACAGCCTTTGATACGACGCTTTCCGTCACACCAATGAGATCGAATATCGCATCATCTACGTGCGCGTTTTGAAATGAGTTGTTGCTGTCCGTCACGCACTGATCACGCTGAGAGTCACTGGAATTGTGCAAGTGGATGTCGGCATCACGTGCATCATCCGACCGTCGAGGCCGTTTGTCCAAAAACGCCCACTCGTCATCCACACGCACACGCTTCATGGCGCAGAGACGATGTCATTCGCATTTGCACATCGACATTGTTAAGTGAGTTTGTGAAACAATGACTTGGCGCTCGTAAATCTACCGGCTCAGCACAAAACGTTCGGCCCCTGAGACCAGCAGTTGTAACACTGACGCGTGACCGACTGATAGAGAAACAATTTAGCGATAATTCATTCACTTTTTTTTGTGTCCGGAAAGATCTAAATATATTTATCAAAAATCTATTAATACATTTGACCACGTGACACAAACAGTTTGGTAAAAAGCAGTCATTATTACAACAAATTGTGATGTGTTGGGGGTTGAGGGGGTTTAGATTAAAAATAGAAACGTCCTATGAATTGTGCGTCTATATTTAGATGCATGCCTTTCCAATGAGCTGAATTTATAAATAGCCCATTCTGTCTGGCTGCAATCAGTGTCAGTGATGCACTTGTATCAAGGGTACTTGGTAAGTACCTTGCTTGCAAGGTGCCGTTATTAATGCTCCAAGACCAATTGGAGACAGAAGCAGAATAATAGGAGCTGTCTCATCACTGACAGTACATTGTAGAGGGCTACGTAATCCCCTGCTATTTACACCATTTCGGCTCCCAACGACAAAGGTGGTCACACGTAATGAACAACAATGACGTCGCTGTCCTCACTTCCCATCGAGGTGCTTGTGGCGCGTGTGGTCCCATTCCTCGATAATGCGACCACAATCGCCCTTTCCCAAACAAACTCCACACTCCGCTCTCATTTGCGCCATTTGTGCGTATTCAAACTTACTCCCAAATGGTCGCGTCTGTTTTATGAGGACGAAAGTTTTTGCTCGCTCGTCACTCGTTTCATTCCCTCAGCTCGGCTCGCGATTCAGTTTTTCTGCGTACAAGGAGATCGGTCTGCGTATTGGTTTGGTGTGAAAGCTCTCGAATGGCGAAATAGAGTGGTGGATGTGGCTGCATTGGGTGGTGTGCACACGCTTGACCTCACCAAATGCTATGAAGTGGTGGATGTGTCTGCACTGGGCGGTCTGCACACGCTTAACCTCACCAAATGTTATGGAGTGGTGAATGTGTCATCACTGGGTGGTGTGCACACGCTGGATCTCAGCGACTGCAAAGGAGTGGTGGATGTGTTTGCACTGGGCGGTGTGCATACGCTCAACCTCACTTCCTGCAGTGGAGTGGTGGATGTGGCTTCACTTGGTCGCGTGCACAAGCTCAACCTCAGCTTTTGCGAAAGATTGGTAGATGTGTCTGCATTGGGCTGTGTGCATACGCTGGATCTCAGCGACTGCAAAGGAGTGGTGGATGTGTCTGCATTAGGCGGCGTGCACACGCTAAATCTCAGTCGCTGCAATGGAGTGGTGGATTTGTCTGCATTAGGCGGCGTACACACGCTGGATCTCAGCGACTGCATGGGAGTGGTGGATGTGTCTGCACTTGGCGGTGTACACACGCTCACCCTCGATCAGTGCCGAAGAGTGGTGGATGTGACTGCATTGGGTAGTGTACATACGCTCAACCTCAGCAATTGCAATGGAGTAATGGATGTGTCTGCATTAGGTGGCGTCCACCCTCTCAATCTATATGGCTGCGATGGAGTGGTGGATGTGTCTTCATTGGGTGGCGTTCACTCACTCAATCTCTATGGGTGCAATGGAGTGGTGGATGTGTCTGCACTGGGTTGTGTGCACACGCTGGACCTCAGCTATTGTGATGGAGTGGTGGATTTTTCTGCATTGGGTGGCGTTCACTCTCTCAATCTTTATGGCTGCATTAGAGTGGTGGATGTGTCTGCATTGGGTGCCGTCCACTCTCTCAATCTTTATGGCTGCTGTCGAGTGGTGGATGTGTCTGCACTGGGTGGCGTGCACACACTCAACCTCAGCTTTTGCGATGGGTTGGTGGATGTGTCTGCATTAGGTGGCGTCCACACTCTTAATCTACATGGCTGCAGAGGGGTGGTGGATGTGTCTGCACTGGGTTGTGTGCACACGCTGGACCTCAGTTTCTGCTATGGAGTGGTGGATGTGTCTGCTTTGGGCGACGTGCACTCGCTCGATCTCAGCAAATGCAATGGAGTGGTGGATGTGTCTGCACTGGGTGGGGTGCATTGTCTGGACCTTAGCGAATGCTATGGAGTGGAAGATGTGTCTGCATTGGGGCATGTTCACACGCTCAACCTCAGTCAATGGGATGGATTGGTGGGTGTTACTGCATTGGGCGGCGTGCACACGCTCAAACTTGATGGCGCAATAAAGATTTAGCGAGTGCTTTGCGTGCAATCAAAGCCGTGCTGTGAGTAGTGCCAGGTCTTCCCTTTCAAAGTAACAATGAGACGCTGGCCTGAAGTGGTTTTCCTATTCTATTAACTATTGGAAAGTCCATTCGTATTTCTATGCAGTTTGACAAATACTGTTTTTTGCGGCCACGGCAACGGCTGCGGCCGGCATGCATGACACTGGGTGGCTCTGACTGTTCAGACAATTTATAAAATGCTGCAAGTATGACTGAGTGCGTGCATGTGTTCAGCGTGTGCACATGGTATTTGCTTGAACCGCAGTGTTGCAACCCGACACAAGCATGTCGCGCGTACAGACACAACAACTACAATTGAGGAATCGACAACCGGTACTAGTTAGCAACATAGCAAGCTGGCATTGCGAGCGGGACAGTCAGTACAAGCGCACACGCACGCTGCACGCACGAGACCTACCGACAGGGGCGACGTAGAAGGAGCTATCCATCTCTTCCTGCGTGGGCTCGTGCGGCGCAAGCACAATCGGTCCAGGCGGTCCAGGTCGATCCCTTCAGATTCGTAATGACAAATGGAGCGTGCTTTTCCGCGCTTCGGGCATCTGTTTCGCGATACAGTCATGTGCACAGCGGGTATGGGTCACTGTTTAGTACGCGATGTCTCAGCGAGGCGGAATGGTTGGCACTTGCAGATGCTATGGAGTGGTTAATGTGTCTTCATTGGGTGGTGTGCACACGCTGGATCTCAGCGACTGCAAAAGAGTGGTAGATGTGTCTTCAATGAGTGGTGTGCACACGCTCAACCTCACTTACTGAAGTGGAGTGGTGGATGTTTCTGCATTGAGCGGGGTGCATACGCTCGATCTCAGTCACTGCAACAGACTCGTTGATGTATTTGCATTGGGCGGAGTGGATAGGCTTGACCTCTATGAATGCAATAGAGCCGTGTCTGCACTCTGCACTGCACACGCTCAATCTCACCAAATGTAATGGAGTGGTGGATGTGTCGGCACTGGGCGGCGTCCACAGCTGGACCTCACCAAATGCAATGGAGTGGTGGATGTGTCTGCATTAAAATAGCAGTTCTGCACTCGCACTTCACGGTTTAAAACTTTTAGTCACTCCAATCAGCTTGCACAGTCATTTCACTCCGGGATCATTATCGCGTGATGGTGCGCAATCACGTGATTATTTCACGTGATGGCACGTGATGGAGTCGCAGCCGAACACGTGCAAAAACGGCCAAACTCGTGCTGTGAGTGACAGACTCACGATGCTTCAGAGTGCTTCACTGTGGCGGCATATCCAACTTTTTTTAATTATATTGCAAAAGTTTGCCAAAGTACAGCTACAGGTTTTTCTTTTGGGTTGTGTTGAACGCTCTGTTTCTCAACCGATAGAGAAGTCATCCACGAAAATGGTCAAAAAAAGCACGAGTGAGTTATGCATCACATCCACTTGCGGGGTCTCATACTGTTGTGTTCCATCGTTTGAATCCACCCATGGATGTGATTTCACAAACATATGGCTGTGTCGTCGTATATATTGTGTGTGCACTTTTAACAGAATCCAAAAGCAAGCGTCAGTCGGCGTCTCGTCGCTACAAGAACATCAAACTTGCAAAGGAGAAAAACCGGAAGGAGCGAAAGGAATCAAAGAAGCACCCGAATGCTGGAAAGAGTGCGTGTCGTGTTTTGTGCGTATGCGTGTGCATGTCCAGAGTTTCCTTTTGTGAGATCTGAATGATTCCCAACGTTGAGACGCGTCTCTCTTGTATTTTCGTTTTCTCTGTGGATGGCATTTTGACTCTGGTCTGCACGTCCACTTGGCAACATACCCACACAAACTGCAGGTAAGAAGGATCCTGGTGTTCCCAACCTATGGCCCTTCAAGGATCAAGTGCTGAAGCAGATTGAGGAGCGCAAGGAAAAGCTCGAGGATGTGAAGCGTCAGCAAAAGGTGGGTCTTGTGATCACATAAAGTGCTGCGATCGCATTCCCTCTTATACATGCATCATACATATACACATACATACACATATCCACATATATACATATACATACACACACTCATATATATACATAAACATGCACTGCACTTACTCGGCTTTCCTTCTATGTCCTTCAACCCGGGACCATTCGTTTGCAGGAAGCTCGTCGTAAGGCTGTGGAGAAACGCCGGTCGACAGACCTTACCAAACTCACTAAAGATGCCGAAAAGAGGGCTGGCGAATTTGACAAGAAGAGCGGAGACAAAGAAGAGGTGTGTGTGTGTGTGTGTTCAACGCGCTTGTGTGAGGATGGCGGTCGATGCAACAAATCTAAATTTTCGGGCTTTTGCTCTCTGTCCCTTCTTCCTTTGTGGGATGATCTCGATCCACTTCAGAGGCAAATTGGTGCGGGCGGAAAGGGTGGTCGATCGTTTGACAACTCCCGGCGTGCATATTACAAAGAATTCAGGAAGGTCGTGGAAGCAGCCGATGTTATTCTTGAGGTTTGTTTGTCTATTGGCGCGTGTGTCTGTGTGTATCTATGTCTCTGTATCTGTGCCTGTGCTTGTGCGTGTGTGTGTGCGGGTATGTTAGGAATAGTCTTTTCTGGTACACTTGTTATTTCGCATCGATGGCATCACGCTTTTGTACATGCGCCCCAAACGCGGAGCACGTCATGGCACACACAAGACAATTACATTAATTCATGATTTATACACCACACGCACACACATACACGCACACGCACACACACACACACATACATATATATACGCACTCGCGCAGGTGTTGGATGCCCGTGACCCAATGGGATGCCGGTGTCCCGAAATCGAGCGAGCCATTTTGTCAATGGGTGCAAACAAGAAGATAGTGCTTGTCATGAACAAGATTGATCTCGTTCCCCGCGACGTCGCCGAACAATGGCTTGGTATTCTCCGCAAGGAATTGCCCACCATTGCATTCAAGGCCTCCACTCAGTCGCAAAAGGGTCACCTCGGCCAGTCGCAAGTGCCCAGTGAGTGGTGTTTGCATTGCAGTTGTGCTCATGGCGTCGTTGTGTGTGTGTGTGTGTGGGGAAGGGAGGGGGCAAGGTGGG
>CALSCR010003391.1:0-16571 GCA_943704495.1 Pigoraptor chileana | reverse complement strand
TACATACATACATACATACATACATACATACATACATACATACATACATACATACATACATACATACATACATACTCACACACTCACACACTCACACTCACCCTCACACTTACACTCACACTCACACTCACACTCACTCATACTCACTCACTCACTCGTATGCACACACAAATAGCGACCAACGGCAAAGGAGCTTTTGAAGCATCGTTTTATTACTCGCGCAAAGAAAACGGCGCACCTTTCAGAGTTGCTTGAGCGACATGCGCAATGGTCTAGCTTCCAGGTGAGCTGCTACGTGATGCATGCTGCCCACTCTCTCCCTCTGTCTGTCCGTCTGTCTACCTGTCTCTCTCTGTCTCACTTTTATATATATATAGTTGGAGATGGGTCTATGCCTAAGGCGTTTTGAGTACTATGCCTAAGGCGTTTTGAGTACTGAATGTCTGCCTCTCTCTATATATATATGTGGAGTCCATGGGCACAGCGCCTATGACACTGACTTGAATCCTACATCTCTCTCTCTATATATACATGTGAATCCCATTGAATTGCAGCACGTGTATATGTGAATGCTCGTGTGCATGTGAATGCTCTATTTCTTTTGCTTCTGGATAGTTATGGCTGCACTTTTTGATGTCTAAATTATTTCATCGTTGATATAAGCGGATGTATGCCTCTATTCTTACATGCGCCTCTCCTTCTTGTTCTTTTCTGTCGCAGACTCGACTTGGCCTTCACGACGCAGGCCCGGCATCTCCCAAACCGTAAGTGTCACGGAACAGTGCTTTTGTGAAAAGAAGGCGAATGTGTGCCGATGCTGTTTTTTATTGTGTGGTTTGAGCGTGTCTTCGGCGATTGACAATGTCTGTTTTACTCACGTCTGGCTTCACACGGACATTCGCATGCACGTTGCCTGCACATTACAGTCGCACCAAGGATAACTCTCTTGGCGACGATTGGGTATACGAGACTGTGCGCACAATTCGAAAGGTGTCCAAAGAAGAAAAGGTGCGTGTTTGTGCAACATTGTTTGAAGCTGAAGCTCGCCACGCACACACATACCCACACATATACACATATACACATGCACACATACACATATAGAACACATGCACACATGCACACATACACGCATACACACACACACGCACACATACATACCATATATACACACACACACACAAATATTAATATCTGCATGCACACACGTGCGTGTACCAAATTTGTCGTCACAAAATGAACAATTTTCTCCTCCGTTGGAAAAAAAAAACCATAGACAACTCTGGAGAACATCGCCTCTCCTGCGGTGACGTCAGTGGGGGCAGTGACAGCAGCACCGTCTTTGAATGACGCGAAAACAGAGCCAGTCGCCGCCGTGCAGCATCCGGGGCTTGACAGGAGCATCTCATTGGAGTCGACAACAAGTGTTGATAGGTGCGGTGCAGTGGTTTGTGCGTGTGTGTGTGTGTGTCTGTGTGTGTGTGTGTGTGTGTGTGTGTGTGTGTACGGTGCGTTTGTGTTGGTGTGTGCATGTGTGTGTGGTGTGTGTGACGGGTACGGTGGAGGTGTGGGATCATTTGTTGTCGCACGTACTCGCAAACTGCGATCGTCTTTCTTTCTGTGTGTTTTTGTGTTTATTTTATTTGTTTTCGGTTCTTTTGTGGTTGCACTGATGATTGCATGATGTAAAATTACACTAATGTGTGTTGCGACATTTGTGGAGTTGACGAATCTTGCTATATGCACGCACACACACACACACACACACACGCAACAACACAGTGAGGGAACAACAAAGTTGGATGCGTCCATCGAATCGATGCTTTCACGGGTGAGCTCAACTAACCCACTTGCGTCACTGTTTGCGCGTGTCATAGCATACTGAGGGTCGTTGTTGACCCTGCGATGTCCCGAGTATGTGTCGCACTTTTCCCGACGCTCTTGTTTGTTCAACCGGGTGGCATCAGAAAATTTTCAATCCTCATATCTTTCGCTCTTTCGCCCATCTACACAAACACACACACACTCACACTCACGCTCACTCATTCACACGCACACATACTCACACTCTCCACCCTCACACGCACTTCTTTTGGCAGTTTGAATCCGTGTCCACAAACGAGTACCTGCGCTTTGCGATTGCGTCACTGCGGGCGTCATTTGCGCGTGCGGAGGCGTTGTCCCCTGGCATCACCGGGGAAATGGCCTTCCACGTCGCCTATCATCGCGGAGCAATGGAGTCGCCGTCCACAGACACGGTCCGCTTCACATCCGCGCCAAAGTAACTGTCGGAAGTGGTCATTCGTGTGCAGGAAGCGGCCGAATGGGAATGTGCACTTTCTGCATATATTCATGTGTGTCCTAAAGTGTCCCTGTGGCTCTGCACTTTCTCTTTCCTTCATTCCTACGTCAGATCAACGGGCTGAAATTCAATCTGATCTATATTGTACAAATGCATTTGTTTTTTGTTTTTTGGCGTCTCTTAAAAATTCTCGCGTCCCTTCCCTCTTGTGCACGGAGTCCTGTTTTGCGCAGCGGTGGCTCTCTGCATCAAACACACACACACACACACACACACACACACACACACTCTCTCTCTCTCTCTCTCTCTCTCTCTCTCTCTCTCTCTCTCTCTCTCTCTCTCTCTCTCTCTCTCTCTCTCTCTCCACTGTGCACGACATGTACTTCAATCCGTATACCCCTTTAGTCTGATAAATTAGGAGACGATCATCATAAAATTAGGGGGGTATTATCAGCTTGTGTTTTTTTATTTTAGCTATGGCGGTCTCTGGCGTTATCTTAGTAGACAGACGGCTGATACAAGACGTTGTGCATGATCAACACACTCACTCCCTCGCGCACACACTCTCAGATCATACACACACACTTGCTTGCCCTTACCGCACGTGCGCACACTAACTCCACTGGCAGGCGCGCCCTCCATTATCACGCACACTCATCCACACGCACCCACTCGGCTTCGAAAACACACTCACTGTATTATCCACCACATACACTCACGTCCCCGTCGCACACTCATTCACGCCCCCCCCCCCCCTCCCCGACCCTCACTCGTGTGCGCACACACACGCACATGCCACTTCCCTCGCAAATCCCCTGAACTATGCACACAAACCCCCTCGCGCACCGACTCATAAGCATGCCCACTATCGTTAGTGCACCGAACGAACAACGGGTTAACGTTGGTGACAGAACAAGCGTCCAAAGTCACTTAGAGAGCGTGCCCATAGAGGCCCGAGGACGGAGAGCCTATATTGTGTTACAGTATACAGAATTCAGACGAGGTCAGGAGGAAACTGACAGTGCATGTGTAATGGTATTAGGGAGGGAACGGCCGACAAAAGAGTTGTGGGCGTTTTCAGTCAGTTGGGAAGGATAAAAACAGAGTGACGAGTGTGTGCCCGGCTGCTGGCATCGCGGCGTGGAAAGGGGACGGAAGAGGTTAGTGTTGAGGGGCACAGCCTAGAGGTGCGGAAGGAGCGAAGACTACGCAGTTGTTGGCTCATGCAGTGTGACACCTGCACTGCAGGGCGCGAAAGTACTGGCGTGATCGGAGTGGCGTGTGCTCAAAAAAACGGGCGCTTTATTATTACTCGGCATTGGATTTTCTGTAACGGGGTGCACTTGACTTCGATACCCTTCAGTTGTTGGCGGACGAGGGACCCGGCCATGACCACGATAATACAGCTTGTCCAGTCTAAGGTGTCTATTGATCGCGCCGTCTCGTGACGCGAATTTTTAATTATTAACGAAACGTGACAGGCGCGAGTCCAGTGCAGTTCGCTCCGCAGCACAAATGCAACTGAAGAAGGCTAGTGACACACACATTGTCCTGACCCGTTCTGTATGCGTCCTTTCATGCATGCGACCGATCTGCGCAAGCTCGGAAAACCACACTTCCGACACATTATTAGTGTTATCGAATTTGAGCTGCGGTCCGGCGCAACCTATGAAGTTGGAACGTCGGTTGAGTTGCCCGACCAGTCGCAACTGTGGAAGATGGCCGACACAAGCACCTCGCCTGCGAGGCATGCCGACGCCTCGGAGTGGTGATAGATGTCCTTGCTGGGATGAAGGGCGTGGGGTCGAGTATGATAGCGCCGCGCAGTGCAAGCAGCTCCATTGCCCGCCGCGACAGCAGCCGGTAAAACGCTTTTCCATACTCCAATTCATCAAGTCGGCTGCCCGACGCACCAGGCAGCGTGCCGTAGTCGTTCATACCCTTCCATATGACGCAAGTCTTGCCGGCAGCGGCACCACGAGCGTCACGTGTGTCCCGTTGCTGCTCCTCCCTCGTGGGTGTCCCGCGGCAACGTACACTGTCGCCGTCATCTGGTGGATGATTGCCCACGCCCACGTGTTTCACGCTGACTTGATTCCTACCTGTCTCTCCCTTTTGGAGTCCATAGGCACAACGCCTAAGGCGTTATGAGTACTGAAAGTCTCTCAGGCCTTCTCTCAAACACAAATTGTCGCACATTTAACACAAACTCCATTAGACACATACTCACGCGCACATCAGCTCCGGTCCGTATTGCAAGGGTTCTCAGATCCCGTCCATGGCCCTCAGATCGACTAGAGTAAGAGATCACCGCCACACTATGATAACGAAAGCACGTCCAATCGCAGCCTCAGCAGCCCCGACGCAACGCCGCATATGCACGACTACGCATAACTACGCGTCACGCAGAATCTTCTACTGGCAAATGAGTCCACCAACCGCCTGAGTAATATTGCAGCCGAGTATAACGCACGTGAGTGCACACAACTGAAGCCACTGATAGTTAGCCACCGATCGATTCATGCATTGAGCATGAGCGAGTAGATGTGTATTTTCAGCACATCGCTTCTAATTGCAACAGCCAAGCTGAAGTGCCGTTCATCCAGCACTCTGGGCGACGCTCATGTCATGCGTCGAGCGCAAAGAGCACGAATGTATACAACTCCGTGGCCCATCACACAAGAAGAGCAGAGATATAACTATATTGGAAAGCCAAAGACATAAGAGCATGGATGCAAAGTGAGTGTGGTGTTGCAGCTGTATGTGGACGATTACATAACTTTTCAGTGCATCAATCGTCGGTGAATCTGCTGTAATCAGTGTCGGGCAAAAGCCGCCATCCGACATCAGAGTGTATCATCCATCACAACGACGACATTTATTCCACCTCTTCGACTTCCATACAAATCCCATACAAATAAAATTTATTTATGGTTTGTTTACTTGTGAACAACTGATGTTCACGTGCCAGTCAAACCTCGACACACACACACACACACACACACACACACACACACACACACACACACACACACACACACACACACGTACGATGACAAACCACACTCAGAGGCATACACAGTCGAAAGACACAAATTTGAATGCTCACAAAGAGGTAAACAAGACTGCATTGTGTGTCCGGCATTTACCTCGACTTTAGCAAGGCATAGCAACGAGGTGGGCATCAATTGTGCTTGCTTCATAGTGCACATACCATTTATTTATATGTCTTTGGAAAGCTTCACATAATCATTTCTTCTTCCTTAACTTACGCATTTTGATCTCGGTTTGTGGCTGTCTGTTGCATCATACTGCTCTATTTGCGTAATTGTATGTGTAGCCATGGGTACGCGCAAGTGGTTTCACCCGCATTTGTCGGGAGGCGATGCTGAAAAGCTGCTCAAGGAAGTTGGGTTTGAAGGCAGCTTCCTCGTTCGTCCCAGCAACAGCAAGCCAGGTGAGTGAGAGAGTGAGAGAGAGAGAGAGAGAGAGAGAGAGAGTGTGTGTGTGTGGATGTATATGTGTGCATGACTAATTGCACTTCGTTGTCTCTATTTGTCGCTCGGCACAGCACGACTGTTACTTTTCTTTGAACCTGACATACTCGTTTGTCTTTGCTGGTGACTTTGGCGCATGGATGTGCTTGCACATCGTTTCGACCGAGTTGAATGTGCGGTGCATGGACACATTTCGCTCAAGATTACGGGCTGTGAGGTGGTTTTTGCGCTCATTCTGACTCTCTTTTCACACTCTTTGTTTAAATGATCTGTCACTACATGGAATCCAGGCGACTTTACCCTCAGCGTTCGGCGCGCACATGATTGCACCCACGTCAAGATCCAAAACAGCGGCGATTACTACGATTTGTATGGCGGGGAGAAGTTTGCGAGTCTGTCTGAGCTTGTGCAGTACTACATGGAGAACACCGATCAGCTGAAGGAAAAGAACGGACAGCTCATCACACTGAAGTTTCCCCTCTTGTGCGACGACCCGACCACGGAACGGTGCGTTCATGCGGCATGTCTCTTCCCCTCGTTTGTGTGTGTGTGTGTGTGTGTGTGTGTGTGTGTGTGTGTGCGTGTGTATCATGTGGGTCAGTGTCATGATTTCAAATCAGACGCGCTCTCTTTACGATGCAATGCCCGGAGCTTATAATGCTTTGTGTATTCTCGTGTGTGTGTGCCTGCGCGTGTTGTATGCGTGTGGGTGCCTTTGCGCGCGTGTGTGTGTGTATGTGATCATGGGTATGTACATTGCAGCTGGTTCCATGGTGGAATTTCGGGCAAGGAGGCCGAGCGTCTTTTGAAGGAAAACGGCCTTGACGGAAGTTTCCTTGTGCGCGCCTCCCAGAGCAAGCCCGGCGACTACTCGTTTTCAGTGAGGTGTGTGTCTGACTTGCACTTGCGTTTCGTATGCACCTCAGGTTGCTTGTGATTGTGGAACGGTCTGTTGCCTGCGCTTTGTATAGTTCAGATCCATGCGCCGAACACACACACACACACACACAACCCCCAACACACCGACACACCAACACACCAACACACCCCCCAACTCTGAACCCCTCTTCACATAACCCCTTAAATATGACAATAGGGTGAGCAAGGACCGCATTAGTCACGTGATTATCCGCAATCGCAACGGAAAGCTCGACGTCGGCGGAAAAGAAACCTTCACGTCGCTCGCCGATCTTGTTGCATATTTTCGCGATAACCCAATGCTTGACAACGGAACAAGCTCATTCCTCGAACTCAAGGTGGGTCATTGGATTTGGATGCCGGAAGAGAGCGAATGAGGGGCTGGCAGTGTCATTGTGTGTGTGTGTGTGTGTGCACAAGGAGAGCGTGTGCGTGAGAAAGACATCATGTGCATGACACTCTGCGTGTGTTTATCTGCATGCGCCCGTGCATAGACAACACTCAAAATGCCATCCATCATCTATAATCTATTTATTCTGTTGTTGAAACTGTGTCGGTCACGTGCTGCACCTCCCGTGGTTGTCACTCTGCAGCACCCTCTCAACACGACGCGCGTTAACGCCACGAGCCTCAAGGGTCGCGTCGCTGAGCTCGAGAAGGAAACGGATGCCATATATGGAAAGGCCGGATTTTGGGAGGAGTTTGAGGTGCGTGGAGCTCGGCACTGCATTGTAAACACATTGATACGCACGCATGCGCACACACAAAAAACATGACACACATATACACGCTTGCGCGAACTCATATTTTTCGTGAACGGGATAGTACACATGCACACGTACGCACACACACTGATGTCCTGACGCATGGAGTATTCTGCGTGACATCACACTCCTTCACGTTCTTCTTTGCCTTTGTGGGGTCTCCAAAGGGGGTCTCATGGATAGCGCACGTGTATGGGACACTGATATTCTGCGGCACGTCTCCTTATACTACCTTTTTGCGACAAACAAACGAAAAAAATTACAGCATTTGCAACAAATGGAATCCAAAAACATGTTCAGCCGATCCGAGGGTCTGCGTGTGGAGAACAAGGCCAAGAACCGCTACAAGAACATTGTGCCGTGTGAGTTGCTTTTGCCTCATGTGTGAGTCCGTTTCATTTCATATTTTGCCTCCCGCTTTCCACGGCGTCTTGACTGAAGGCGTGTTTGGTGGGCATACACGTCATTTTCAATGCCGGTCATGGGCATCGCATTGGTCGCTCTGTCCACAAGCGTCACACAATGATATGTGTGCGATTCATTGCATATGTGTGGGATTTCTCCCGTCCATCCACTTCTGTGTGTGCAACTTTGTCTTGCTATATGTCTCTCACTCGTTAGTGTGTAATTTTGACTTACTGTGCCTCTGTCTCTCGTTTCTTGTGTGCAACCTCATACACAGTCGACCACACTCGCGTCGCACTCAAACAGCTTGCATCATCGGATGTCGGTGCCGATTACATCAACGCCAATTTCATCAGTGTGGGTATTTCGATTGCTTGGAAGCCTATCGATCCTTCAATGCAACAAGTCATCAATAGCTTATTTTTGTTAATGGGCGAGTGAAGCATTGCGGTGATGCTTTTGTATTCGCATTTAATTGTTCCTGTGGGTCTGCATGATGTGCTGTGTTTGTACGAGGGCATGCTTTGAAATAATTTGTGTAACGACAATAACGAGAGATGTGACACGGAAGGGGACAACAACGCATTGATGTAAAATTTATAATTCTTTATGGATGCTTTATAATGCTTGTGTTGATTATGATTGTTGCAGTGTGTTTGCATGTGTTTCACATTGCCGGCGGAGATTGATCTCCACCAAAAGCACTCACAACCACACTAACTTTGCCGCATACTGTATGGCGACACACAGGGCGAGGTGCGTGGGAGCAACCGCGCATACATTGCATGCCAGGGTCCCCTCCCAGGCACAGTCGAACATTTTTGGCAGATGATATTCGAGCAGAACTCACGTGTTATTGTCATGACCACAAACGAGACAGAGAAGGGAAAGGTAAGCTTGACTCGCTTACTTCTATCTCGTGTTTGCGTGTGTGTGGAATACCACATTTCTTGTTTGCGTGTGTGTGCTCTTGTTCGTGTAATTAGCGCTTTGTTCTGTCTCAGAAGTTGTGCTTGAGAAGAAGATGTCAAATATAATGTCTGCACATCCACATTCATTTATGTTAATCACAAACACATAATATTTGCAAACTACAGAGCAAATGCGCCAAGTACTGGCCTGATGTAGACGAGACGCTGCAGTTTGGCAAATTCAGCATTACATTCCGCGCCGAAAGTACTTTCAAGCAGTACGTCCTAAGGGAGCTTCTCCTCGAGAAGGAAGATGTACGTATGTCGCACACACTCTGCTGTATGGTACATTGTGCATTGCATCTGCATGTATTGCCAGTTCAAGTATCCACAGCGCACATCGCCATCTTCACATCCACCCTCTCGTGAGCGTACGTCAAATACGTACATCAAAACTCATTCGCAAATACACACATGTACGCACACACACACACACACACACACACACACACACTCTCTCTCTCTCTCTCTCTCTTGTGGAGTCCATGGGCACAGCGCCTATGACACTGACTTGAATCCTACATCTCTCTCTCTCTCTCACTCTCTCTCTCTCACTCTCTCTCTCACACACACAGGACCCGGCCAGTGCACGCTTGGTGTGGCAGTTCCACTACACATCGTGGCCTGACCACGGTGTCCCCGAGAAGCCAGGAGAAGTCCTTTTATATCTTCACGATGTGCGCGAGTGCCAGGCACAAGCGCACCCCGCCGGCCCGATTATTGTGCATTGCAGGTGGGAATACTGATTTGTGTGTGTGTGTGTCTGTGTGCACGTTTGTCTTGTGCGTTGCGCGTGTAAGTACTACTGATCTGCCCGCTATGACTTGGCCTTCACTGATCTTATGAATTCTTGTCATTATATGTCGTTTGTTGCTGGGCTGCATTATTATTTTGCCTCTGTTTGGTCAGTGCTGGCATTGGGCGCACGGGCACGTTCATTGCCGTCGACGTTCTTCTGAACCGCATTGCCGAGGAAGGTATCGATTGCGACATCGATATCCAAAAAACAATACACAACATCCGCACCCAACGGTCGGGTATGGTCCAGACGGAGGTGTGTTTTTGATCATTTTGTGTAATTTCATTTTTGAGAGTTCCTCCTCATCTGCACGTCACGTTAACCAAGTGACCAGTGTTTGTAATGCGGGAATATCCATTTTGGTTGTTTTGTGTGCGTACGTGTACTCTGTCTTATGCTCATGTTTGCATTGGTGTGCCCATATATGCTGTATTTGCGAGTTGCCCGTGCTTTTCAGCGCGCCTGTCTCACTCAACCTCTATTTCATCCATAATTGCATCATACATACAGGCCCAGTACAAGTTTGTGTACATGGCCATCCTCCACCATATCGATATTCTCCGTGAGAAAATGCTGCAGGAGCAACTGTCGTCGTCGACGCCGTCCGGCGTCACTTCGGATGCCGTGTATGGCAACATTCCCTCCGCTTCGTTCCCCGCTCGGTAAGCAGTTAATGATCTCGATTTTTACTATTATGTATGATATGCACGTGATCTCTGTGATTGCGAATATCTTCTCGTAATCTCTCACCCCCTGACAAACACACATTTATAAATACATATCAACACACGCCCACGCCATCGCAGGCAAACCGCGCCCAAGCCAAACGATGGTCAGCTGTACGAGAACTTGCCTAGGTCGGCTGCGCCTCAGCCAGAGTACGGAAACCTTCCGGCACCACGTGCTGCTGCGAGTGGACCCACATATGGCAATCTACCGATGCCGTCGCGCGTCCCCGCCCCCGCACCGCAGCCTGTGTATGGCAACCTCAACACAATTGCGTCTGAGGGTCCCACCTATGGAAACATCCCCGCACGCACCCAGCCCCCGCCGCCGGTTGGCTCGCGCCCTTCCGAGCCGATTTATGGCAACACGAACAACGCCAACACAGGCGGTGACTATGACACGCTCAACAGCCAACTCCGCCAGACGCGTCTCTGAGCGTCCTTCGCGAGTGCGCACCGCTTGTTACTCCTCCGATGTGCTGGGTTTTGTGGGGTGGTTTGCGATGTAGTGTCGCGACGACAGTTTATTCGCCCTGCTTGCACATGACGTGTTGTTGATCTGTGGTCGTTTATATTGGAAAGCCGGCGTGTACTTGTGTAGGGTGACTTTATCACTCTTAACGCTCCACTTAATGAATGTACAGTTCTGGTCATTGGCTTCTCTTGCTTTGCTTGTCGATCATTGCTGAAGTCGATGCCTTATACCTGTCACTTTGGTACTTAGGCAGGAACGGCTCTTGGATGCATTTTGGCACACCCTTTAGAGCTGGTCACTGGGACTGTATGTCGCCGTTCTGGTGTGGAGTCCATAGGATAGCCTGGCGGAAAACCCTAACTTGAAAGCATGTCTGTGTTGAGGACAGTGCGCAAGAATCGTCTTTGTCTAATCGTGCAGGTAAACAGGGCGCGTGCAGATGATTAAAGGCGTGCGGTTTGTACAATGTGCGACATTAAGTGGATTCTTAATGTGGTGGTGTGGAGAAATCGGCGGTATTCAGTGGCTGCAAAAGAACTTGCAGCGACTGAGCTCCGTCGGATATGGAGCAATGACCACGTGCCGTTGGCGCGGCCTGCTTCACTGGCGCCAGTCACGTGGCCCGGCGTTCAGTGGACTGTGCTTGTTTTGGGCCATTTCTGCTTGACTATGGGCGAATGTGTGCTTGTTTTGGGCCATTTCTGCTTGACTATGGGCGAATGTGTGCTTGTTTTGGGCCATTTCTGCTTGACTATGGGCGAATGTGTGCTTGTTTTGGGCCATTTCTGCTTGACTATGGGCGAATGTGTGCTTGTTTTGGGCCATTTCTGCGTGACTATGGAAATTCCGATTCAATTTTTTTGGCGCGGCTTTTTTGATTTTTGTAGGGTGGATCAATCGGCCATCCAGCCAATCACATCGCCTCCCGCGAAAAAGGGGGTGACGCCATCATGAAAACAGCCTTGGGCAGAGGTCATTTTGCACACATCCACTTGGACAGCCTCGAGATCCACTTGGTGCGCTCATCCACTTGGTGCGCTCATCCACTTGGGTGCACACACAAGGGTATATAAAGCCTCCCCCCATACAGTCTCATTCTCTTATATCAAAATTGCCCAACAAATCCACGGAACTTCCAAAGAAATCAAGCTTTGCAAACCGCTTTCAAGGCCAAGCATCTGCATCAAAGAATGGGCCGTGCTCGCAAGACATCCGAGTGCACTGAAGGTAACTGGATGCATTTGAACTGATGCGGCATCGCACTGCTCAAGTCAAAGCATCCTTCAAACAAAGTTTGCTGACTTTCTTGATACCACGTTTTTGAATACAGGGCCAGTACCTGCCAATGCTGGCGCCGTCCCCAAGGCTGCACAGGCTAAGAGAGGCCCAAATGCATACCAAATTTACCTCAAGGAAGAGACGGAGCGCATGAAAAAAGACAACCCAGGCATGCTCTTCCCGGACATCCGAAAGATTGTCTCCGAGAAGGTTTGTGAATGGGATGCAAATATTGGATGCTGTATTTCTCTCAGTAGATGCTGCATTCCCACTCCCGAAGATCTCTGACAGCTCAATTATTCCCGATCCCCAATGCATGGACTGCAGTGGAAGGGCAAAAAGGATCAGACGAGCAAGGCGGGGACTGCTGGGCATGCGGCCGATGGGGATGGCTCGGACAGTCACGGTGAAGTGTCGCACTCGCCGTCCTCTGACAGTGGCAGCACGTGACAGGCTGATTAGATGGCGGGAATGTGTTTCGTACCTTCGTTCGTTGTTTTCGTTTTTGAGTTATGTATTAGCACACACACACACATGCACACACATGCGTGTTGTACATAGTCTGTGTCGTCAGCCTTGCGTCTAGTTAGTTGATGTTTCGTTCTCGTAGCCTGCCCTTTAGAGAGATAGTTTGAGTGTATCTGCGTGCTTTGCGTGCGTTGTGATCGTCCTGCTAGGTTGATTCCCAATAGTTAGAATAGAGTATTGCATGTGAGTGTTGCGTTGAGTATTTGTGTTGCAAGTTTGTGTTGCATGTGAGTGTCGTTTGCATGTGAGTGTGTGAGTGAGTGAGTGAGTGTGCGTGTGTGTGTGTGTGTGTGTGTTGCATGTCTCTGTCTGTCTGTCAGTCCTGTCACTGCGCAACTGTCGGTGCTCTCCAAGTCATTTCCCATCGGTCGCATGTCGGCAAGTCCATCCCTTCCGTCTATCCGGCTGCAGCCCAGCCCCTGTCCTCAGTATGTCCATTCGACAGTCGCATCCGCGCGCGCGCGTGTGTTGTGTGTGTTTTATTTGTATGTGTATGTATGTGTTGCTATTGTGTGTGGCGCACGTATCGTAAGTCGTCGTAATCGTACTTTTCAAAGCGCGTATTTTTCCGTTACGCCGACGCTTACCTTCCCTTCTTCCCGCGCTTTTCCCTCTTCAAATAGTTTATTGCAATAGTCGTCGTCATTGTTGTTCATTGGGAGTTTGTCTGCCTCAATGAGCAGTCTGCGCAATACATCCCAATTTTCCCGCCAAAAGTGGTGTCACTTTAGCAGTTGTGATCTTGACGAACTTAGTGAAACAGTCCAACGAACACCAAACTGCAGTATAAACGACTTATGCACATGCCCCAATTCACAACACAACACACACACACACACACACAGACGCACGCACACACATACACACGTGCCATGTGAATGCGCGTGAACTACATATGAGTTTAATATATGTGTATGCATTGAAGTAAAAGTATGTGGAAGTGATGTATGTATGTATGTGTGTGTGTGTGTGTGTGTGTGTGTGTGTGTGAGCGTGTGATAGTGTGTGTGTGTGTGTGACTTGTGAGTGTACAAAGAGTCGCAAGTGTTTCCTACTCAACATCTCCAAGAAAGAAGAAAGAGAGACCTTCGCCACTCAAACACAAGCCACTCCGAACCAACTGAGAGAAAGAGAGAGCGAGGGGACGTGCATGTGAAGGAAAGAGTGCCCAATGGAGACGGCATCTCCTCAATATGACCATGTTGATATGATGCCACTCATAGAATATGCGCCACATATGCGCAACGTATCGGTCGACGGAGAAAGATGCGATGGACCTAAACGTCAAACACTTGAGCTTAAACGTAAGACACTACAAAGAAGACGCCGACAGATTCAGACACACAAAGAGGATGACGATGGAAATAAACGTCATTCATGTTCGGAGGCCATACTACCAGGCCCACGCAACACCCATGCGAGGCGGCCCTGAGGTCTCCGTTGGAAGATGGCGTGCTTTATGCCAGGTTGCGCATACGCGCAGCGCGGACGGCGAGTCAGCCGTTCCATCGCAACATCCCAAAAGAGGATGCACCCCAACACAACGCCCTCACATCTTCACGCTTAATATAAGCACAGAGTGCAATCAAGTGGACTCGGTGAAACTGAGCACACGCGACAAAAAGCAAAGGGGTTTGAATCCAGTACTTTCTTAAGCAAGCGCCACCATCCCAAAGTCCCATAATTGCGCTCGTGTGTGACTGCAAGATGCAGACACTAAGAAAGGAGACCGACACATGGGAGGCAGCACTCATTGGCGCAGCGTGTGTCGGAATCCTTTCTTGTTGTGCTCTCGTGGTAAACTATTCCAATCGACCACAGATGTTCTTCACTAATCTCCGGCAGCCCCAGTCTACAGGGAAGCTCTGACCACGTGACACCACCACGTGATCACCTCCACTTTTTACGCTCAACAATCTACGCGGGTGAGAGCCACAAAAAGTTGCAATGTAACGCAATGTATTGGGGAGACACAGGAGGAAGCAGCACGCCAACGCATGAATATGTGCGCGGGCGTAAACGTTAATGCTTTACCGACGGCCTGATTTCCGCGGAGGCTGCGTGGATCAAGTGCAAGAGGCAAGTTAGAACACAAACAGTAAACAAAAAACAGAGAAGGTTGTGTCAAACAGCACACGATAGCGACGTCATGGACCACACCCACATAACTGTATACATACACACGCACACAGAACACACAGTCTGAAACATGACGGCAACAGACAATCATAATCCCCCATAGCTTTAAGAGCCCGCACACACACCTTCTTGCACTAATGCAGCATGCATGTGGGGAGGGGGGGGGGGGGGGGGGGGGGGGGAGGCGCTTTAAGGACAGCAGAGTGCACACGCCTGGCAAACACAATACACATACCTCTTCATCGTCAAGCTCGCTCTTGCGCTTGTCTCCATTCGAGGGCTTTCCCACATTCAGTTTGACGGTGAGCTTACGCGCGGGCGCTGCGTTTCACACACACACACACACACACACAGGCAAATGTTAATCCCCTTACAACAAGGACGAAATTCCACTCACCCTAATGCATGCCAAGTAGAATAAGTACGAAACATAACGTCTTATTTGCGACTGTAAACATACAAACAGAAAAACACACAAACAATTGCGTAATTCACTAACCTCCTACGTCAAGGGGCTCAGACTCGTCATCTCCCTCCGAGTCGACCGCTGGGGCAGCGACGGCAGGCGTTTCGCTCAAAACGCGCTCCTTCACTTCCTCGCACGTTTTCTGAAGACAAAAGGCCGGTAATCACGAGGGTTAATTTAAAAATCAGAGCGGGCATCTCTTATTCATGAAAAAATGCGAATAACAAGGAACAATAAAAGTGATCCCTCCTCCCTACATCAAAAAATCAAGGACGAGATGCAAAATAGACACATAAAGTGCCGGAAGATTAAGAGACCGGAAAGTGGCCGAAGAGAGGCAAAAAAAAGAGGAGAGGTATTGAAGCACATGCAGATGCATGCTAAATAGGGCACCTACCCAGATGAGAACAGAGTCCTCATACACATCGGATCCCTCCACGTTGAAGGTCTGCGCATTCGAAACGAGCAGCCTCATGTCGTCCATAAATGCATCGAGGGTCTTGTACACACCCGTCTCAGCACGCTCCTGATAAGACAAACGGATGAAATGAGACCGACAAAAGACACACACAACAAATGCAGAAGATATTAAAACCAAAAACACAGCAGCACAACAACGAACAGACAACCAAACACGCGGGAAATCCCTTGTCCGCACCGAGAAGAAGGTGCACATGTGCAACACGATATGTATGCCCCTAGAATAGGCGCCAACACCCACCCAGATAGTGCGAAGGTCGATTGGGTTCTTGATCAGCTGGTAGTAGTCCGGGTAGGCACGCTTGGAGGGCAGAGTGATGAAAAGCTCACACACGCGGCGCCCGTCACTGCACATTTCACAGGATACAAAACAGTGATCACTCAGAATGATGAGAAACAATAAGCACATACCAACATCGGACAAAAGGCATATCCTCTTGTGCACAACAGCCATTAACACCAGCACTAAGCCACTGAAACCAAGCGAACAAAGAACGACATCAGCAGATTAATAAACAATTGTACAATTCAGAAACCCACCGCATGAGCTTGCGGACTGCATCGTAGACCTTCTCCATCTGAGACTTGAGGTGGTCGTCAATCTGGACGGTGGGCTTCCTTCCCCTTTTCTTCCCAGAATCAGGCTCCCTGTCCTTGTCCTTCCGCTGCGACGGCGCAGACGGAGAGTCCTTTGCCTTGGTCGCAGACGGCTGTTGCTGCTGTTGGCAACATGCGAGAGAGAGAGAGAGAGAGAGAGAGAGAGAGAGAGAGAGAGAGATGTAGGATTCAAGTCAGTGTCATAGGCGCTGTGCCCATGGACTCCA
>CALSCR010003387.1:0-51766 GCA_943704495.1 Pigoraptor chileana | reverse complement strand
GGGGGGGCATGGAACATTTTGTGGATCATTCACGCTGCTTTTTTTCTCTCCAGCCCCGCCAACTTAATCTGACTCTCGATCCATCGTTTCTCACAAAGGTCGGCAATACGCTATTCATGGTGCCCCTGGGAATCGGTATCGCCGTTAGTATTGCAGTTGGCAATCGACTTGGAGCCAACGATGCCCTGGGCGCCCGGCGTGCAGCTATCGCAGCCTATGCAATCGCGTGGACATGGATCCTCATCAGCGCCTCGCTCGTTCTCGGTCTCCGCGCTCAGATACCATTCATCTTCACCAGTGATCCTGACATTGTTGCGGTTGCTGCAGGCGCGTTCCCAGTCGTCGCGCTGTTTCAGGGGTTTGATGCGACGCAGGCTATCTCTAGCGGAATTATGCGTGGCACGGGACAGCAGCGCATCGGGGCCATCGTAAATCTATTTTGTTTTTACGTGGTTGCACTCCCAACAGCGGGCCTGCTTGCCTTTCGCGCACACCTCTCGGTCCGGGGTTTGTGGGGTGGCGTGTCGTGTGGTCTGGCCGTGCAGGCTGCCATCTTGCTCTCTATTGTCATACGCACACATTGGGAGGAGCGCGCAACGTCCGCGAGTGCCCATGCAAAGCAGGAGATCCAAGAGACTGCGAGGGCTGGACCCTCGTCTGCGGCAACGGCATCGTCACTGGAGGTGGGCGTGGTGACCAGCGATGACCAAGTCGTTCATCCGGCAGCACCTGCAACTCCCAGGCGTCCGTCGTTTCTCGCGCGACAGCTCAGCGTTATGTCGGCTGCGATGGACCATCGATCGAAAACGACGCGAGGAATACTCATTTACCTTGCCGTGTTTGTGCCGGGGCTTGTTGCAAGTGTCGTGGTTCATCTGAAAGTGGGGCGCTGAGTTGCGGAGTTTTACTCAGGTAACTTTGCTCGGCAGTTTGTTGGCACTCGCCAATATTGGGACGTGTGTGGTGCCGTGGATTCAACCCAGGCCTGTTCTAATCGGTTCATATTCTACTGCGCGGCTGCTTTTTACCCTGATGCATGCCACTGTTATTATTAATTGCCGCTGATGTCGGAAATGTGCGTTTCGCTGGTCGTGACGGTGACGTATCCGATTGGAATACAATCACAAAATAATTGAGGATACAGTTGCAGGTCTCCTGTCTACTCCTCTAGGACGGGTGTTAATTGCTGATATGTTGCACAGTCCATTCGCGGATAGCACCGGACAATAAGCCACAATGTGAGATCGGGACTGCATGTGCAGTCTGTGCTCTCTCAGGCAACCTCATCATTACACTTTCTGCAAGAACAGCGTTCCACCGCAATGTCCACTGGCAATCATAGACATGTGCGTCAGTGACCAGTTACTATGACAATCCCATGGCCAATTATCCGCGTCATGTCCGGTATTCGAAGCGGACCACATCGGCATACCCCTCATGCACATCAGAATCACGGTTGGCATCTGTCATTCGCGTACTGAAAATGCAGATTGACTAAAGAACTGGAGTCAGGCGGCTTGACTCCAGTCAACCATGAAAGAATCACGGCGAACCATAACAGAACACAATTAACAGGTCAATGGTCTGAGTGGTCTCTCAAGATGGCATGCCAGCCGCACAGTTGAGGGTGACGGGATCAATGGACATCATATGTTTGTGCAATAATTATGAATTGAAAGAGCACAGCCCTCGCGGCGCATCAGACACCAAACGCACTGAACGAACAGACGGCATCGCGCGCGGTCAGAGGGCGCGGAACAAATCGACATTACTCAGGAGTGTTACTATCACTTTCATCCGAGCCAACTACATAGCTCAGGGCACCAACATCCACGCTCACAATGCGATAGTTGATCTGCGATAAATCCACGGCACCAGTGAAGAATGTCTGCAGGCGGTTGCTCGTCAGCAGAAGTGCACCACGTCCATCAAAGCCAAATGTATCCACCCATTCGAGCTTCTCAGTGTTCGACACGAGGGAATGCTGATGCCGCAATTCGCCCGTGCGGGGATCCACGCCGGAAGACGGATGCCACGCATACACAGTGTCCGTCTGGAGACCTCCAAAGTACAGCACGCCCTTATTTGAAAAAACGAGACCGTCTGACTGAGACTGTTTGCGGCCGACATTGCGTATGGTGCGGAGCACGGCCTCAATGGGTGTGGACATGTCGCCAAACACGCGCGCATCCAGGGAGTAGAGGTGGTAGCCGGACAGGGCGCAGTAGTAAAGCGTCCTTCCGCTCGGGTGAAGCGCTATTCCGTCCGAAGGGGTCGTAAACGTGTAATTTTCGCCGTTGATCTCAAACGCAGTGGCTGAAAGCTCAACATGTGTCGAGTCATCATCCAGCCGCCTTGCCGTGTTTGTCGAAAGTCGGTACGCAATGAGACCTCCACGGGCTGCAACACAACAAACCGACATTGAAATCACCAACAATAGAATAAACACACGGCACATAGGTACAATATTCGACGGGCGGCAGACCGACATGCACAGGTAACAACATCAAGACATGCACTACTCTGGATGCCAACAGTGTCCTGTGAGCAGTGACAAAACTCGTGGCAGACAACTGAACGGTGGGATAAACCACAAAAGCCCACCTCCCGCATCAGAGATGAACGCAACGTCACCCGAAGGATCCACGACAATGTCATTCAAGAAAGAGGAATTCCATGGCGCAACAGCATTGGGGAATACAAACACGCTCAGCAGAGCCCGCGTGCGCACATCAAACAGGAAGAGCTTCGGCGGGCCGTTGACCACTTTCGCAGAGTCCTTTTCGAGAAAGTTGCGCCTGCCCGCATCAATCACCCACATGCGGCCAAATGCATCAATCTCCATCGACTGAGCATACTGGATGGCGTCCGGGTCACCAATGGTCTGGTACTCCCATGAGGGCCATGGCCGCAGCACGTGCGCTGCCGATGAATTTCCGGTCGGGTTGGGCACAATAATATTGAGTGTGGATGGCACCCCCTCGCGCCAGCGTGGAACGGTCACGAAATACTGGGTGCGCAGTGACAGAAATATGGCGACATGTCAGCGACGCCACTCACGGGTTGCAACGGTAAGCAACAAACACCGTCTGCTTGTCGCCATGAAGAAACACCGCAACACCCGCGTATCGAACGCGCCACACCAAGAAATGGGGAGTGATCTCACATGATGAAAACGAACACACCCACAGCATACCTGGACGTCTGCATCGGAGCCGTCTCCCCATGCCTTGATGCCGGTAATGGCGTTGTTCTCCGGAACGTACGCACCGGTCCGCAGCCATTCGTCCCGCTCTCCGTCCTTCCATTCATAGTCCACACTGCGAAACTCGAACAGCACTTTCGCATCACCGTCACCATGTCCGGACGCAGCGGTCCCGCTGAGCACCAGGGACGCCGCAAGCACAACAGCCGCAGTCGCGACAAACAAGCTGTACATTCTCGGTAGTGGTGAATTCCAGGCTAAGTTATGCCAATGGTTGGACAAGAGGACAGAGATGCCCTATATATATGTGCGTGTTGTGTGCTGCTGCTGTGTTGAGGGTGATTATCCCCGTGTAATTGTGTAATGAGAATGGATGAGCACTGCCGCAATAGCCAGACGGCCAGCCAATCAACGCAGAGCACCCACTAATCACTCTGGGTTGCATGACAGGGCTCATCCCTAGCCTTATCGGCAAAAACTGTACCCTCACTGATCATGACTGCACTGGCACGTGCCGGTCATACATGTGCAGCAGACACAATCGTAACTAGATCATGGCTAACGACTCTAGAAACCCCATTCTTAACCCACTCGGGACTCTGGAGATGGAGAAGATCTCTGGGTTAGGATTGCGCTGTGCTCGCCTTCTTCCCCGTGTGCGCTGGCCAGGCAACGCAGGTCCAGTCGGTCATGGATCTATTGGTGGCACGCGTTGTATGGGCACGTCCACACATGTACACGATGGACGGCCGCAGAGGGACCTGCCTCAAACCGCACCCACCCCCCATCCAATTGGAGCGACAGAGGCGCGAATGGGGGTCGAAAGTGATGCAGCTCGCCACAGTGGACTGGGAACCTTAATCGCCCGGCTGAGTGCGAAACAGACTCGGCGCGGCGTTAACGGGACATCTAGTGACAACTTACGGTTTGATGCCGATGGGAATGTGATAGAAAAGGCGACAGGGTGTGGACAGGGGGGCGCCGTGACCTCAAAGGACGCCAAGAAGAGCCTGCTGGCCATGACGCACGAGGAACTCGTCGCCGAAATGGCGGGGCTTGGGGAGCCCAAATACCGTGCGGACCAGGTAGTCACGGCCGTATATTCCAATCGAACACGCAGCATCGAGGGGTTTGCCAACCTGTCCCGTCAGCTGCGTGCGACCTTGGCCACCGCCTTCACGCTGGAAATGCCAACTGTGGTGGACGCCCGACTTAGTGCGGTTGATGGGACAGCGAAATTCGTGCTCGACATGCCCGGAGGGGGTCGCATTGAGACGGTATTCATTCCGACGGAGAAGACTGATGTGCGCGGGGGGGCTGCTACTTCTGCTGTGGCTGGAACGGTCTGCGTGTCGTCGCAGGTGGGATGCAGCCTCAGATGCGTCTTCTGCCACACAGGCACAATGGACAAGGCCGCATTGCGCAACCTCACCGCGGCGGAGATTATTTCGCAGGTGCTTATTGCCGGAGATCTCTACCCGTCACTTACTGGTGGTGTCCCCGCGCGCGTCACAAACGTCGTGTTTATGGGGATGGGAGAGCCTCTTTACAACTACCGCGCCGTGTCCCGTGCAGTCGCGGTGCTGACGGACCCCGCGGGTCTGGGGATATCGCGGCGGCGCATCACCGTGTCTACTTCGGGCATTGTGCCCCTCATTGAACGTGTTGGAAAGGAGCTTAATGTGCGCCTCGCAATCTCGCTTCACGCAGCGACCAACGACCAGCGAGACCACCTTGTTCCAATCAACAAAACATACCCGCTTGCCGACCTCATGGAGGCGTGCAGGAAGTACTCTGCGTCCGGCCCCGTGCGCAAGATCACATTTGAATACGTGCTGCTGTCGGGCGTCAACGATTCCTTTGAAGACGCGGGAAACCTCGGGAGGCTGCTCAACGGAGACAGCTGCCTTCTGAACATTATCCCCTTCAACACATGGGAGGTACGTTTGCTACATTTTAATGGAGCAATGCGTGCGGCACGCGCCTGCTGTCAACAAATGCGCCAGTTTGTGAATTCGTTCACTCCTACTTACTATAGTGGACCGCCTGTATTTTATTCATATTGTTTTGTGACGCTTGTTTGGTTACCAATCAGGGCACTGAATTCAAGGAGCCATCCAGAAACAGTGTTTTCGGCTTTGCGAAGGAGATGGAACGATTTGGCAATATTGAGACGACCGTACGCTGGCCACGAGGACGGGACATTATGGCAGCTTGCGGTCAGCTGAAGTGAGTGTCTGAAGTTGCCGTGTATGGGTGGCGACGGTGGTGTGACAAACACGCAGTGTGACCACCGCAATGCAAATGACTAACTCTGCGCTGTTGGATGTGCATAGGACGACATCGCAGGCAAAAAGAACCACACATACGCCCGCCATCGCGCATGGATGATTCAGCCTCGAACGCCTGAGGTCAAGTGAAAATGTCCCACTGCCATTGGTCACGTCATGATCTGTCACTGCGACTAAAATCGTACAGCAGGGTTCAGCGGCACCATTAATCCGTGACCAGCACAAGTTGTAGCCAATACGACAGGTGTATTGTTGCACGAAGAACAGGGCGCCCTCCCTGCCAGAGGAAGTGGGCGATGCTATGGACGTTCCAGGCAGCAATCAATAAACAGGCACGTTCGTGTCAAAAGTCAAGCCATTGCTTGTAATAAGCACAGGACTGTGGCGATATTGTTGCGCCTTCTCGGCAGAATTGGATCACCTGCATGCAATGGAATGCGCCAATCACTCAGCAGGAATTGGACACGGCAAACCGTCCACATACGTGGCATTTACCAAGTGCTCAAATCTATCTGTCATCGCGTATTCTGCACACGAAGGAGCAAACAATTTTAAGCACACAAAAGCGCCATTGCGTCCTGCTACACCCACTGGACACACGCCGCACGGTGCTCCGAGCATTCCGGTTGCAGGCCCAAGCGGATTACCGGCGCGGTAGAGCTTTGTTCCGGCCTGAGCCGCCGGGAGAAGGAGGGGAGCGGCATCTACCGGAGCATACGGAGGAGGCATAACCTCTCTGTCGACGCGCCCGTCATAGACCAGCGCATCCAGCACGCACGCAATGTCCTCGGGTGATAAGTCAATTTTGCTGAGACCCAGCCGCGATATGTGTTCTCCGACTTCACTTGGAGTCGCAAACGAAGCGAGCCGTCTGGATATGGGCTCCTGAAGAGCGTCCGCGGTAGTGCGCTGCGGGAATTCGGGTGGGATGACAATGGCAAGAAAGACGCAGGATTCGGGTCAGTGTCGTGTCCTAGGCGCTATGCCCATAGACTCCCAAGAGTGGTCGGAGAGAGAGTTGCCAACAGACCTCCCAGGCAAATACCCGCCCGCCAAATAGCGCTGTTGCAGGGAAGCAGCACCCAGTCCCAATCACTTTGTTCACGCAAAGTCACACAATATTGCAATGGCAGACGAGGACATACTTTTTGTGCGAGAAACTTAAAACAATACGTCGTCAGCACTTCGACAAATTCGGATTCGAATTCCTGTTCGCTGTACCACGCGCCACCGGTGAGCGACCGGTCGGGTTCCAGTTCATGGAGCATATACACCTTCTTCTTTGAAGCCTGCAGATGGAGCGATCAATCAATGCACCATGCGTCCATGTCAGAGCGGAAGCATTCCACTCAGACGTGAGCCAAATGTGCACGAACACAATACAGACCACCACAGATTTGACGGCCTTGATCATCTTTCGACCCTCCATGACCTTGAGGATTTTGTTGATTTGTGTCTGCTGCAAGTTGCTCTGATAGCGCAGGTCCCTCGTCCAGATGCCTTGTAATGAAATGGCAAGTGTGGCATTTTAGCATGAGAGGCGTGTCGAATTAATTGCAATGGTACGCGACACAAATAGCCACCAGGAAAGGCCCTGAAACACACCTTTGTTCCCAGCCGCCTGTATAATCTGGTAGACAAGACGCTCTTCCATGGCAAGACCTGACAAACTGCATCAATGCATATGGCCGATCACACCAGATCCCGTCAGCGTTGACATTACAGACAATGACCGCCCAACCAAGAAACCCAATGACACACGAGAGTGTTCTTATAATACTCTCAGTGTAATAAGTCGCACTCACTTTGCCGTGGGCGCCGCCTTAGTGCGGTACACAATTTGCGTTCCAAGCTTGAGCAGTTCAAGGCGTTGCTGTGACGCAGAACAGCCCATATTGGTCAACCATTGTCAAACCACTCACCAACACCGTAAAGAGAGCAAGGCGTTTAGGCTACAGACACGTAAGCATGTCCATACAACCACACAGACGCACCTGAGCAAGGAGGACATTAATGGCGGCGACACGGTCGGCAAGCGAAACGTCGGGGAGCTCTTTCGAAAGGCCATCGTCGGTTGCACCCTGGAGATATGTACGGTGCACAGTTATCAGCGTCGAGCAGCGTCAGAATGGGGCACGAGTAGAAAGCACCAGGGAAGTCTACCCACGGCTCTCAAGGTGGTAACGGTCGAATATTCAACAAGTAAAGATGCCAATTCAAGTCAGTGTCTCAGGCGCTGTGCCCCTCTGGACTCCACAATCAACAAGTAAAGAAAGGGAGGGCATGCACGAACAGCCACGCCAACACTGAACCAACTTTGGGGTACTTCGCGATGGCGGCGAGAAGGCGGGCCTCAAGCGTGTTTCCATCGACCTGCACAACAGCTGCGTCGGCCACGACAGCGGATTGCATTGCGGCCGCCATTGCGAAGAGGGACGGTGTCTGCAGGGTGGTATTGTTTTCAAGGCGTAACCGTTGAGCGCCCAGAGTAATTGGGCCACGGTTCACCAAAATACGGATATAGGACTCAAGTCAGTTTCTTACGCGCTGTGGCCATGGACTCCACAACCAAAATACAGAGGGAGACTTTAAAGTGTGGAAGCGGACTACTATGCCACATTTATACTCGAAGATTACTAATGCCGTCGGTGAATTGTCTGTGACCATCTGCCAGGCGCCGACCCGGGACCTGTGACAGTGGCACGTGACTGTCTTCCAATCTGTGAGATTGCCGCCGGATGACCAACTGCGGCATTAAGCCGAGCATTATTACTTAGTATTACTCTTTGTCTTTGTCTTTCCAGATGTCGCTGTTGTGGCCTGAGATATCCTTTTCCAAACAGTTTAGCTTAGATTGGCGCCATGACTGCCCCGTCTGCGCACGATGGCGTCGGGGCAGACCTGCCTACCCTCGCGACCTTTCCGTTTGTGTCGTTCCGGGCGCCGTTGTCGCTCATTGCATCTGGCGAGTGGTCGTTCCTCGCCAGCGAGTGCACTTTCTACCTTGTTGGATTGCTCACGCTCGTGCACGCTGCCCGCTACTGGGGACACTTTCCCTGGTACCTGTGGCTTGCTACCGTCGCCCACGGTCTCGCCACCGAGGTCATCTCGTACGTGACGCCATACATTGACAATTTCTGGCACGCGCAGAGCACCGTCGTCGTTTTTCGCGGTCGCTTCCCGCTGCATATTGCGTGCCTTTATCCGGCGTTCATTTACCTGTCGTCTATGGCCGTGACACGTCTGAGGTTGCCGCGCATTGCTGAGCCATTTGCTGTGGGCCTCTGTGCTGTCATCGCAGACGCACCCTACGACATTCTTGGTATGTTGACTCTTGTGCGTTATGGTGTGCGAGTGTGTGCTGCACTGGGTGCTGCATCTGCCACTTATACATGACCTCAGTTGCCCTAACCCTGACAGACCATTTGTACGCACGGCTCCAAGTACAGGCCCCAAGATGCTCTGGTGGACGTGGCATGCGACAGACCCCAATATTGGTGATAGGTGTGTAGGGAACTATCTTGATATGTATCGTGATTCTGACCCATGGTATTATATCCTGTGAAGTGACACTGCACTCTCCACCACTTTCGTGGAGTTCATGGGCGTGCTTAAAACACTGACACTCAGTTCACAACACTGCCCCCGTCAGAGCATACCACGTGCCGTGGACTAGCTATTTTTTCCATGCGACTTTTTCGTCGACGCTATTGTTCGCCTTCCGTGGTCTCCGCCGCGCCATTGGAGGATGCCGCGACGACGGCGATCGTGCTCCTTCGGCAATTCATGAGCTTGTTGCGGTAGTGCTAACGGGGCTGCTCACGTTCCCGCTGGCGGTTGTGCTGCAGTTTGGACCACTCTTCCACCTTCCAAACCTATTGCTCGGCGTCTCGACCGAGCCGTGTGTGTGGGTGCTCTTTGGCTTCTACGGCATAGCAATGCTGCGCGCAGTGGTGACACAGGGTGAGCGCCGGCTGCCATGCCGGTGGGAGCGTGACAAGTGCTCGGTGCTCGTCGCCGCCGCACTTGTGCACTTTGCATGCTATGCCACAGTCGTGTGTCTTGCGGATCCATCGGCTGTGCGTGCAGTTGGATTCCACCAGAGCGCTGGCACGACACCCGAGGACTGCGCCCAGTGGGTGCCCGTCTATCCGGGCGTCGAACATATTCGTAAGCAGCCGTCGCTGTGTCTTGCCGAGCACGGTGAGCCGTTTGTGGTTGCCGATGGACACACACCTGCACGCGGGTCCCAGTGGTATGCACTTGCTGGGACGCTCTACGTAAATTATGGGGAACACGCCTTTGTGGTGCTTGCCATTTGCACACTTGGCCTGAGTGCATTCTGCACAATGCTGCGCTCGTCGGATGGAAAAAAGGCAGGCAAGGACGAGTAATAGCCACTCTCCATGCTGGTATGCATTGAATGAAGGCAAGGCGTGTCTTCAATTGAACGGCCTTGCGATTTAGCACGGGTGCACACGCTTTTAATGCTGTATTGTCGAACGTGACTAGTCACGCAGTTTGTCCGACTTGGGATCAACATACATCGAGCCGAAAATGCGATCGAGATACGAAAACATTGCACCGTAGTTGCTATTCGGCTTCCTGTGGTGCCAATCCTGTTGACACAATACGCAAAGAGCATTAGAACAAGACGGGAAAAGGTTAGAGGCGGGAAGAGTATTAAAATCAGTCAGTGCCATAAACGAGAGAGAGAGCGAGAGAGTAGAATTCAAGTCAATGTCTTAGGCGCCATGCTCATGCACTCCACACACTCCCCAAAGAAATAGAGAGCGAAAGCGCGAGCTGGACACCCACGTGCCACCTGGACCCGGCGTAAAAGCCGCCCGTAAGCCGCGTAAAATCGAAAAGGAGAGGCATGTCGTATCCACAGTGATGCTCCACCGATGTCCACGTGATGAGCGCAATCCAAACGCACTCAGTCATCGGATGCATCCCAAAAATGAAGCGCTGAGACGCACCGCACAATCCCACCATCAACATCTCGCCCGGATGAAGGTACCTGTTTAAGAAATTTTGGCTCGCGGCGTCAAAGATTATTGGGTCCCGCATGACAGGAAACGAGGAGGGTGGCACGGAGCTTGAGGCAGATAGATCATACAGTTTGTAATTGAGGCGCAGGAATACATCACGGATTGAGGCGGGGAAAACAAGGTAGCGGGCCACTCACTGGGTGACCAGAACATACGGGGAGTGGTACCGGTGATGAATCTGCAGACAGAACGGGTGTGAGGGTTGTACTGAGTACCGAGGAAACTTGCGCAATTGGCAACGCATTGCACGTCCATTCAAAAAGGGCATACTGCAGAAGTACACTCACATAATGCACATGCTTGTACAGGAATCGGGTATGGAGAAGGCGATGAGAGACATAAAATAACAGATCAAACACAAAGAGGGCCCCTGCGATGTGGAAGAAGAGATCACGCCTGTCATGGTAAAATGAAGTGAAATATGGGAGACACAAGACAGAAATTAGCCAATATGCAATAATACATAACAGCCATTGTAAGGACACAAATGCCGCAAACATCACACCTCCCTCCCAAACAGAGCAAAGGAGATCTTCACATGCTAAGCAACTCACGCGCGAGGGCCGGCAGTCGGCAGTAGTTCAGGCTCATCCAGATACTTCAGCGCAGATAGAGGAAAGACAAAAAAAAGCTCGTTCATGGCAAGATTGGAGAGACATTTTCTGAGATCCGCCACTGTCACGCGCACGTTCTGCGAGGGGAAGAGGGAAGGTGTGGCGCAACATGAGCTGTAGGCTGACAGCAGGCGCTCGTGGCGATATGGGAACTGCACATCCCGCAACCAACTGACCGGCTGGACCTTGTAGGCGAGAGCCCACTTTGGGCGTGTGAATTCAATGATGAGAAAAGGCACGCAGAACGCAGTGTAGAGCGCGAAAGAGAGGCACGCGGGGGCGAGCGGCGATGCGACATCGACCGTCGGGCGAAGTTGCAGCGCCCACAACCACACTGCATCGATCGATGATTGCATTGGGTCGGCCGCGGCAGAGACTGGCGCAGCCATTATTACGGCCAGGTAAGTCAACTAACGGAGGGGCAGCGGTAATAAAGTGAATCTGCAAGAACAGCGGATGTAGAAGTGCGCTCCTGAGTGACTGGATCCATTTTGGGTGCACGTGCTGTGCTTGTGATTCATAACCCTAACTTACTATATTTATATAATAGGCTACAATTGTAATACTGACTGAGTAGAAATCATTGGAAATCATTGGTCGAAACATTAAAAATAGGAACTCGAACAATAAATCGCAACGAACTCATCAATTGCTTCTTCTACCGTTTCGACATTTTGCATGGCACCGACAGGGGCATCCGTGGGGCCGTCGGTGTGCGGCGGTGGCATCCTTGCATCGCTCGTGTCCGGCAAGGAACCTTTTTCGCAATGCATTGTGCGCGACTCAGCGCACCACTCTGGACGTGCTTTCATTGCGGGGACAGTGCGGGCAATGTGCGCAGCAGGTGCATGTTCCCGTGTTCGTTGCCTTTGGTCAAGGCTTTTAAAAATTGATTCTATTGTTCTTGGTAACGCAAATCCTGTTGCAGCAGTCTTATCCGTGCTTCTCATTGTTTAACTGTGCAGGTCGCATCGTGCAGGTGTGCTCGCTTGAGTGGTATGAGCCTCTTGGTTGCGAGCACGCAGTTTTGGATCTGAGGAGTCTTTTTGCAGAGTTGACACCCGAACAATTGGCTGTGGCGTTTACGGGACCGGCATTGCCCGCGAATGGCAAGTTCAGTGCTGTGCATACTAGTGTTTATTTTCGGGAGACCATTACTCATGTAATTTTATTGACGCCATGAGTCTCACAGTCCCCGTGATCTCAATATCGTCAACCCTTTCCTAGAGGCTGCGCACTTTCCTGTGGTCTTGACGTGCGCTTCACGCCCTTTGCTCAGACTGATGCACTTTGCACATCTGCAGGAATTGTCGTGGTGGACTCCCTCTCCCCACTGTTGTTTATGTACTCCCATGCTGTCATTGCTCGTTTCCTGCGAGCACTGTCTGTCCGTGGTGAGCTTTCGGTTGTTGCCCTAGTCCACGACGACTGCCACCCGCGCACAGATGTAGCCGTTGTCGAGTATGGGGCATCGTCGGTTGTCGTCCTGCTCCCCGTTCACGGATTCCAGGGGGGCTGTGGCGTGCACGTGACACACCGGCGGCGCACAGGGAAAATCCTTGTGAATACGCATCACTACACTTTTGCGGCAAGTGGGTGCCTGACAATCGATTCGGAGCAAACGTTTGTGGGCGTGCGACCAGTGGATGCGGACGGCACAAACGGCAGTGGGCGGGTACGTCGACACTGTAACTTGTGGTCGGTGTGCCCTTTGTCATTCATACACTTTGTTCAAGTCATCCAGTAGATTGTATCTACTGTTTGTGCCCACCATCTTGAAGTTTCACTAACGCTCTTTTTTTGGCACGGCATTCATCATTCACCCAGAGTGCTTCGATGGCAGCGGATATCCCCTTTCGCCTGTCCCTTTCGGCTGCAGAACGCGCCGCACGCTCGCGGGTGGTACTGCCTTACACACGTGCACAGCAGAGTGCGCAAACGAACTCATCCGACACAGGCGTGGGGGATGACCTAGTAGATGGAGATGATGATCCGGACGATGATCTCGATGTCTGACATTCTCACTCTGCCGGAAGTAATGCGTAGCTGATGCACAACAGCAACCGTTGGTATGCGCAATTTACACCGAGCCAGGCTCTCGCAGCTCGCAGACCACTGTGTTTGCGAGCGATGCAATTCACCGTGGCCGCAAAAGAACCTTCGTCACCCAACCGATCAGTATGCCGTTGCAGGATTTTTCACACGGCGTACTTTGGGGCCCGTGTCTCTGTCATAGTGAAGTAGATCATCAGCTCAAATTGTGCGATTTGAGCGCTCACTTTTGGGGAGACTCTGAAGGGAGGAGGCGTTTGCTTTGCCGAAGATTTTTTCATTTCATGGGAGTATTGTAGCTTCGCGTGTTTTAAGTAAAGACATGCTGAAAACAGTGGTGTTGCCCTGCTCAAAGTCTGCTGAATCCACAAAATAATATTGTGAATTGAGCAAAGGGAGTCACTCCTTAGCACTCAGCACTTAGTACGTGACTATGATGACATCACTTCTCAACTCTGGTCCACTTGAAGCCCTGCTTGAATCACAGGAAGTCAATCGCTCACACGCGGATAAGTCTGTCAGATTCCAGTTCACACTCTCAGCTGCGAGCCAATCGGCCACAACACTAGAGTAACAGTGCACAAACAAAGCAAACTATTTCCTTATTTCAGCCAAGCATAGAAGGGTACGATTGCGGACAGTTGAAGGAAACCGTGCGCTTACTTGTCGAGTGTGTTTGGGGCCACTGTACGTCGAACTTAATGCAACACACCCACCGCCGACTCGGTTACTCTTCGTAGTAACTTGCGTCAGCACCAATATCATATCAGTCGTATATGCAGCGACACTTCCAAGGACTCGCGCCACACGCGGTGATTCGTCACCACATCGAAAGGACAACGACTGTTGTTCTAGGTCACGGACAATGGCAGCCCACGGGCGCTCCATTACTGGTGCAGTACGCATGGCGCAGCATTATATCCGACTAACAAGGTCAGACCGAAGAAGGCCGACTTATTCGGAGTCGCAGAGGGATGTTGGACTCGATGCATGGTTGCGCAAAAAAGACCGATGTATCGCACGACCTGAAGCTCACTTCTGTCTCCCGGAGACATTTTCGCGCCGATACCTTGACGGCCTCCGCACATACTGTGGCCAAGCCTTGACACGCGGAGCTACAGAGCGATTCAGCTACCATCCCGAAGGTCCCGATAATGGCGAGGGACGCATGCGGGGCGTGCCGGTACAGTCTGCTTGGACTGCTTCCCGGCTCACATATATGCATGATCCATCTGTCGCTTTCGAACAGCCGCCCGCGGCCGCAGGTGGCGGGGAACAGAAGGACAGTCCCCAACCGACGCCCGTGGACGACGCTGAGGCAGAGCGGCGCAAGAGGTGAGACGGAGTCCTTGTTGCTGCAATTGGTTTGGAGGATTGCAACGGACCCAATTAGTCGCATCAATGCAGCTGTTAGTTGCTGCGCCTGCTCACTGTTTCGCTGGACCGTGCTTACAGGGAAAAAGATCGGCTGAACACCGATCTCGCTGTGGTCCTGTCGACCCTACGGAGTGGATTGCCTCTTTTTTTCTCATCTCCTGTTGACTACGGTATCTTCTGCGAGGATGTCATTCTTCGCGAGAATCTGAACGGAATATCCATACGAGGCCTAGGCAAGTACAAGGTGAGTGTCCTTATGCCAAGTGGTTGTCGCAATCTTTGCAGCGGTAAGCCAGGAATGTTTGCTGAAGTAGTGCGACAACTGTCGAATCCGCACTTTTTGCCCAGTGTGCTATGCGCGCGTTCAAAGTGGGCGTTAGATTATCGCTCGCAAACCCGCGATTCGAGGTGCTTAACATTGGGAAATCTGCCGAAAAGCATTCGGTGCGCGTCCGGTGGCGTGTCGTTGGGCTGCCGTGGCTGTTTCCGTGGCGGGAAAAGGTGGGTCCGTACGAATGGAACGATCGACAGATCAACCACATTAGAAAGAGGCACTAACGCTGACCTCATCCAACTCCTCACTCAAATAGGTCTACGTTGACGCGTACTCAGAACTGTTCGTAAATCGCAAAACCGGCCGTGTGTCGGTGCACGTTGTTGATAGAATTATTCCGGCAGAAGAGGCGCTCTTCGCGCGTCGATTAGCCGACAGTGGCGTAATGGGCGCCATGTAAGTGAGCGATTCACCTCAATTGTGCCTGATTGTGGATCCATTCATTTATGAACTTGATGGGACATATTGGACTGCATTTCTTCCTGTAAATCAATCATCTGTCGCGACAATCCACGGACAAAATCAATAGAGAGTGAAGCTCGAACGCCTGTCTCGCCCCAGCAGTGACTTGTGCTTGTCATAAAGACCCTTCAGAGATTCAACGTACAGTTGGTGCGCCTTGTCAATGTCGGCCTCGGTCGGCTTTTCGATGCGTTCAAGTGGAATTGGCGTTCCAACTGCGTGAAGAAGGATCGGTCAGCAACAATAAGCGGATGTATAGACACACCGCACTCAGCCCAATGTTAAAAAATAACAGGAGCAAAGTCAGCACTCACTGATGGTCGTAATTGGCGCACGGAACGGCAGAATGCCAAAGTCATAGTTGAAGATGCCGCGCCCGCGAATGAGAGGCATTGAAAACCCAAACGACCGCTGCAACTTGGTCTGCAGGTTGCGCAGCCAAGATCCGCGGGGATTGGGTACCTGTGCGCAGTGGGGACGCGTGTGAATATACATAAAATATATATGCAAGATATGTTCGTGTTTAAGCCTCAAACATCCGGCACGTCAACTCGCAGCATGGCCAAATGGCCAAATGAGTATACTCGATAACATTGGTGAGACATTGAATCAATTGCTCTCAGGCCTACCTGGTCGTAAACATCATTCTCGCCAAAAGAAAATACCGGCACAAGATCGGCTCTGCATTGAAAAAGTGCAACGGTTATTTAGCGAGGATTGCACCACGGTTTGCACCGCAGCGCACAAAAAACACAATGGAGCAAGCATGGGTATATGATACATAATATAACGCACCCATTCTCAAGCGCCATTCGCACGAATCCCTTGCGGTTCCTGAGTAAACAATGGCGCTCATCATATGTCAGCAGTTATCCTCTGTGTCACGACGCTTACAGCACACACAAAGGCGTGGTACTCACATGAGCGTCAAATCGTAGGTCCCAGGTCTCGCATCTAATGCTTCCGCTGCACCACCAACGACAATGAGACACGCGTTGCCAGGACCGCGGGCGAGCGTGTTGCGGATGCTCCTGGCGCTCACATCCTGCCCACCCCCAGGTAAATTTGTGTGGAGGTAAACAAACCATTCATATGAGCCGGTATTCTAAGCACGCGGCAATATGAGCCATCGCGCAACTTATTATTCAGAGGTGCTGTCGGAGACTGACCACGAAGCCAAGTGCCATGAGATAGTCGCGGTAGAAGGGAAACTTGAAGTTCATGGAGAGGGTCATGGGGCGCACGGTTATGCCTACGAGCAAGTGATTGTTGGCGCGATGAGTAAATATTCAGAACATTTACATGGTAACCAGAAAACACACCAGTTTGATCAAACCCACCAGGCAGAACTTTGCTGATCTCGTTTGCCTCCGTGCCGAAATTGCAAAAGGCACCAAAGCCGATAATACCTGCAAAAGCAGTGCGAGTTCAGCCCTAATGCCACAATGAAGTCCAGTGATGAATGAAGGCAAGGTACATGCTAACCAACCATGGGGGTGGAAGGCAAAAATGAATTTGCGTTGGGGGTCCAGTTCCGAGGATTTGATGAGACGGATGGGAAAAAAGTCGCGGAAATAGCGGAAGACGCTCAAGCGGCGCACCCACTCACGACGGCGACCCACGCCATTCTCCGGTGTCCGTGAGTCGAATGCGTATACCCAGACCAAATATGGGATGAGAAAAGGCTGTCGACGAGAGGACAAATTTGGTTGGTGAACGAATGAGATCGCAGAAAAACGAAAACGATGAAGTTTGTCCTGCAGGATTCATGGAAGAAACAAATTGAACTTCAAATACCCACCCAGAAGAATGGAGTGAAGGCCAAGTAAAGGGTGACAAGGGAAATTGTGAGCTGGAGACTAAGGAAGAAAATGACAGCAAGCGTTTGGAGTCGCCGCTCAAAAGGGACGGACACGGGCGCAAATCGAACCATTTTCGATGCCGTATACCACCAATCGAAGTCCACTTAAACCGAATTTGAAAAAGAAGGACTTCCAATCACTCTCGTTGTTGTGTTATGTGTTGTGTTTGGGTCCTTTTATCTGCAAGCAGTTGCAACAATGAAGCTACACTGACATGGAAACACTGACACAAATCACGTTGCGACCAATCGGCGGCGTGATTTCGGGGGCAGCCGACCAATCACAGCCAACTTGAGTCACGTGCTCCAGCTCTCAAAAAATGCAGGCTAGCTAACATTTGTACAGTAACCAAACTCTCGACATAGCCACATTCTTTTGTGGCGTTGTGGCGTGTGTGTTTGTGTCTATATATGTTTGTGACTGAGGACCCCTGATTTGTACTAATAAACCCGTTTTTGATCTACCGAGTTGGGAGCTGCACAAAAACAAATCCCAAGACTCCTAAGGCAATAAAAACGTTTTATGCGGGCGGGGCGGCTTGCATCAGGAGCGTGATGTTATCTCCCTTCAGCAGAATGCGTCCAATGCTCTTTCGTGTCTTAGTCTTGAGATGAATCTCCTCTGCCTCATCAAGCACGAGATTCATGTACTCGTCAAATCCCTGCAAACGGTGTTCGAAGGTATCGTGAATAGAGTACAATGCAATGGCAATTGCTACATTTGGACCGTAACACATTGCATCAGCCAGCAAATGAAAAAATGCTCTGGATATCCCACCACAATTCGTCCCTCGATGCGCATGTTTGACTGCTCGTAAAGCCACACTTGAATGCGTGCTTTCTGAAGGGCACATGAAGGAGGGGGGTTGAGAAGCGAAGGCGAGGTCCAACAATAGGCACTAATAACTCTACACACACACACAATCATGGACACCTCTGAAAACAATCGAAGATCTTTCAAATAGCAGAAGTTGAATCCATGGTCAAACATAAGCTAACTTATGAGACCAAATACTACTTACGCTTTGGAGATACCGAAAAATCAGGTTCTGAATCCAGCAAACAGGCAAAAGCGGAGTGGTTGAACGACAAGTCAAGGTAATAAAAACCAAAAGTGATTCCGCAAACGCCTGTCCAATAACATGCACTACGAATCCACACGTCACTACGGATAGTTAATACACGTACAATGTGCGAGAAGGGGCAGTTGGGCCGGAATTATAAATAAATCCTTGCCACCACAAAAGGACTGAAAGAGAAATAGTGCCTAACAGGAACAATAAACACAACAGCACATTCAACGGCCATAGTCCAGACGCAGCCACAACAGGAGTATACACATTCAAAGAGATTCAAGGGCACATAGCATGCATCGTTGTCCAAAAAGGAACGGATACGATGGGTTGCACCATCATCTTTTGCAGTTTGGTCGCCATGATTGCTAAATTGACCGGGGCTGGAAACGGGACAGAAGATTAGAAAGAAGCAAGGAAAGGAACATTACAACGCAATTCCATAAGAGCAAGCTGATTTTACGTACCTTGCCTCGATTGGTCTGCAGTGATTCGTATCTCTTTCGCGGACGATTCTCGTGTGCTAATGGTGCTAACTGTGCTTTACATGTATCAGCTGTTGCACGTTCTTGCAGAGACTGAGTGCACCCAGATCCCAGATGCACTCACTGCAATCCCAGACTCCCAGACCCACCGCACAGATTGCCCCCAAAAATGATCCAAAAATAGCACCACAAATTGCCTGACACGTGGTGGTGAGGCACACGAATTCGCTGGTCCACTTGCACAAATAACACATAGAAGGAAGCAAAACAAGATCAATTTTTAGCCAGCGGCGAGCGAGGTTTGCATTGAAAATGGAAGCCCGTAACAAAGCTGCAAAGAAGCGCGTCCGCACGGACGACGAGGCCGTCACGCACGCCGATGCAGGCGGATCCAACGGCAGGGGATCCAAACAAGCGACAGATCATGGAAATGCAGCCACGGGGACGAAGAAGGGAAAGCTGCATCATTCTCATGGTGAGGGAACGCAAGGCAAGCGACAGGGAAAGGTGGAGGCAAAGGCACAGGAGCCCCCTCGGAAAAAGGCGCGCCGCGATATTCCAGTTGAGGAGAACGAGGAGGATGAGGAGGACGAGGACAAGGACGATGATGACGACGACGTTGACGCCGACGAAGAAGAGATGAGCGCAGACGGTGACGCCGACGATAGCGCCGAGGGTGAAGCGAGTGGCTCTGTTGAGATGGATACGGACACGGGCAATGTGGACACAAGCGTTGGGAATACGCCGCACCACCCTGTCGTTTGGCAGGATGCACCCGAGCTTGCACCAGGGGAGCGTGCGTCGTTCGAAACGCTGGAGGGGAAGGCGTCCGACAAAACCCTGCAAGGCATTCGCGACATGGGCTTCACGCACATGACCGAGGTGCAACGCCGGTGTATTCCGCCGCTGCTGGAGGGCCGAGATCTCCTGGGGGCTGCGAAGACTGGCAGCGGCAAGACTCTGGCGTTTCTTATTCCCGCCATCGAACTTATGTTCAACCTGAAATTCATGCCACGTAACGGTGAGTTCGAGCTTGCTTTCTGATGTTGACCCATGGCAATGCAAACCCGCCGATCGGTTAAACTAACACTGGTTTTCTGCCAACACCTATGTAACCAGGTACTGGCGTCATCATAATATCGCCTACACGTGAGCTATCGCTTCAGACGTACGGGGTGTGCCGTGACCTACTCAAGCACCATACGCAGACATTCGGGCTCGTGATGGGCGGCGCTAACCGGAAGGCCGAGGCGGACAAACTGCAGAAGGGCGTGAACATCCTCATTGCCACGCCCGGCCGCCTGCTCGATCACCTGCAGAACACGCGCGGATTCGTCTTCAAGAACCTTCAGTGCCTCATCATCGACGAGGCGGACCGCATCCTCGAAATTGGGTTCGAAGAGGAAATGCGCGCAATCATCCGCTTGCTGCCAAAATCCCGTCAAACGGTTATGTTTTCGGCTACTCAGACGAGGAATGTCGAGGACCTCGCACGTGTGTCTCTAAAGAAGGCGCCCCTTTACATCGGAGTCGACGACCAGCGGGAGACTGCGACGGCGGAGGGTCTCGAGCAAGGCTACGTTGTGTGCTCTGCAGAACGACGCTTTTTGCTGCTTTTTACGTTTCTGAAGAAAAATCGGGACAAGAAAATGATGGTGTTTCTTTCGTCGTGCAATTCGGTCAAGTTCCATGCCGAACTGCTGAACTACATCGACCTTCCTGTCCTCGACATACATGTGGGTATACCTCTCCACCCTGATGTTTTTCCTGTCTCTTGCTTGCATGTGGTTCCCAGGTGCGCCATGACTGTCCTTGTTGCGGCATGACATTCTCATCGCTGACCTTTCAGATTTTTTTGATACATTTCAGGGACGCCAAAAGCAGCAGAAACGTACCAACACATTTTTTGAGTTCTGCAACGCAAAGCAGGGCATTTTGCTTTGCACGGACGTCGCAGCTCGTGGCCTTGACATCCCCGCAGTTGACTGGATCGTGCAGTTTGATCCTCCGGACGATCCAAAGGTGTGTGCATGTGTATGTGTGTGTGTATATGTATGTGTGTGTATGTGTGTGTGTGTGTATGTGTGTGTGTGCATGTGTGTGTGTGTGCATGTGTGTGTGTGTGTGTGTGAACTTGCGTATGTGTCTGTGCTTGTATGTATGTACGTGCGTGTTGTGACTGTGCGCGCGCGTTTTGTGTGAGTAAGTGTGTCGTTATCACACTCGCTTGTATGGAAATCGAGGAGCAATGTGACGTTCTTGTTGTGTGACGCATGTCTGACGATGCGTGGTGGTGTGATGATACGTTTGAATCCACCTTGCAGGAGTACATTCACCGTGTGGGCCGAACAGCGCGAGGGTCGAACTCACGCGGGCGTGCGCTTCTCTTTCTGCTTCCTGAAGAACTCGCCTTCCTGCGGTACTTGAAGCACGCCAAGGTTCCCCTCAATGAGTACGAATTTCCCGCCAAAAAGATTGCTAACGTGCAGTCACAGCTGGAAAAGCTCATCGAGAAGAACTACTATCTACACAAGAGCGCCAAGGATGCCTACCGCTCGTACCTGCAGTCATACGCGTCGCATTCTCACAAGACCATATTTGATGTGAATCAGCTCAATCTGCAGGCCGTCGCCCGTGCCTTTGGGTTTTCCGTGCCCCCGAGCGTAAATCTGAACGTCCACGCGAGCAAGGAGGGCAAGGTGGCGTCCCGTGGGGGAAGCGGCGACGGATACCGCCACGATAAGGACGCTGATAAGGCCAAAAAGTTCAAGCAAAAGGCGCTGCTGGGCGGGTCCGAGGGTCGCCAGTTCTCCCGATGAGTGCCGTCTCCGCGGGCGATCACATTTTGTTTGCCAATGCCGCATAACTTTGTTAAAGCCAAATTCTAACACAGGCAATTCGTGCATCCCTTTAAACAAACAGAAATGTAAAATGATGCTAGGTATGTGACAACCTATGAAGGAACCAGCACAAATAATCCCGGACCATTAGTGAAGGCTGCAACAGTGGGGTTGACTATTTAATGAGCAGTAATGGCTGTATTCAATCCGCATTTTACTGAAATCAACCAAAGAAACTTCACGCTTCATCGCGCGGGTGTATAAGGGCCCGAGGACGGCCGAGCAGCTGCCCCGTCTCCAGCGCCTATTCCAGCGCTGTCCATGGCTTCCGCGACAATAGCGTCGGCGCGACGCAGCATGTCCACCAGGCGGACGGCCTGTGCACGCCGCTCAGTAATCGCTTCGTTTTCCCGCATGAGAGGGACAAACGTTTCCTCGCGGTACAGTGCGCGCACGAGGTGGCTCTGAAGCTGCTCGACAGCATGCGAGACAAGAAACAACATCGTGCTCTTTGGAACCATATCTTGCACAGTCTTTTTGACGATGCCAAAGTAGCTGCGCATGAGGAGTTCTAAGGAAGGCAAAGAAAGTGCGGGAACGATCCCAAGCTTACGTTGAACAAATGCAGTTTGCCATTGACACCTCAACAAACAATATGACGGCGATAACAATAGACCATCAAAACTGATCATACTCACTGACAACCTCAATTTCGACAATTTCGCGTTCGGACATAGAGCCCTCTGGACGTAACACAGCGGGGGGCTGGTAACAGAAAGAGAGCAACCGAGATTAGCTGCACGACGCCCAAACGCAAACTGAAATCATGGGAGCCGCATACGCAGTGCAGAGAAGATGGGGCAGTAAACAAGCACAGACACACCTTCTCAACATTGTGCTGTTGTGCGTCATTCCCAGCCCGTTTACGCCCAAAGAAGGACCCAAAAAAGCTACCGCCCGCACTGCCTTGGCCCTGCAGACCATCGACGCTGTTCGGCGCATCTGGGGCCTTCTTTCCGTCTTTGCCCTTGGTGGGTGTGGGATTCGGAGTGCCCGCCTGCGACAGTTGCTGCTCTGCCAGTTGCTTTGCGTTGCTGATCTTGTCCTGGATGAACGCTAGCGCCTTGTGGCCCGTGATGAAGTCCGGGTGCGCCGTGTTGATATAGCCAATCTCAGCGCGAATGACGTTGGAGGCCATGCCTTTTGCGGGACCGACGGCGGCCTTGAGAAACGACAGCACCTCTGCATGCAGTCGTTCACGCAGCCCACCAAATCGCTGCAGAGGTCCACTCGCGCGCTCCAGCGACTCGGCAATACGAACGAGCTCGTCGTGCACGTGGTTGACGCACTGTATGCACGGCTGCTCCAGGCGCCCAATCTGCTTCTTGATGAGGACCTCAAAAGACGCGCTGCTGATGAAGAGTGCGGGGGACGATCCGCTGGCATTATAGAGGACAGTGCGGATAGCCTCGTCCGTGAGACCGACCAGCGGGTCCATGGAGCTCACTGCCCCCGCAAAAAGGTGGTGGAAAATAAAGCTAATGCGGGCACCACCGCTGAGCTCAGTGCTCGGCAGATGGGCGGTGCTGCCATCAATGGCTGTGCGAAAGCCGTGACAAAAATCGGAAATGACGGAGAGGAGCATGTGACCCTTCTCCGCGACACCCTCAACGGCATCCCCGCACGCGTCCACATCTGTCTGTGCCTGCGACATGGTGTCGGCAATGCTTTGACGGATGCCGGGAAGGCACGCCTGCGTATACACGGTTTCCAGAATGAGGGATCTCCATCACGAAATACAACATCAGACAAACACTTATTACACACACAGTTGCCTCAAATCCAAGACAGCAGGGTGATAGTAACCAGGATTCATGGCCCAAGTACTTGCCACAAACACACACGACCATACACCCACGCAGGCGGTGTTACTGTACCTGGATGTGTGTCATGAGAATCGTGCTGAGCTTCCGTGCGAGGCAGCGAGTGCCCACATTAGAGCGACCCTTGTACGCCGGGTGAGCCTCAAAAAACTCGGCCTCGGCCCGCAATGCGTCTGCGATGGGCAAGCGAGCGTCAATATCTCGCTGGCTGCGGTTGACCACACCGACAAAGCCGTGTTCAGAGGCAAACAACCGCCCGGCGAGAACGTCGGATGCATCGGTGCCACGGTCCATTATGTCCATTTTTGTAAGCACGCCCAGAGTCCGCTTTCCAAGAGGGTCGACAAGCCGAGCAAGTTTTAGGGCGTCGCTGTTGGCAATGTCGGTGTTCGCCGGCGTAACAGCGAGAATGACAGCATTTGTTTGGGTGATGTATGACAGAATCATGTCCCGTATTTGGGTTTCAATGTCCTGCGGCTGGTCGCCCACAGGAAGTTTCGTAATGCCGGGAAGATCCACAAGTGTCAAGTTCAATACGCTGGACGAGTAGATCTTTAGGTTTATCGGCTGTGGAGATATCGCCAAACGGCCACCAGTCACTCTGTCTGTGTCGCGTACTATCTCATCACGGATTTCCTCGAAGTTCGTAAACTTCCGACCGGGTAGATGCAGAAACTCCCCCCAGTCGGCCGCGTCAACAGGCACAGCATCTTGACGATCCGGCGCACCGATCGCCACCAATTGAAGGACTAATGGCCGTCGAGTGACAATGCCAGAGCCTCGGGGCAAAAAGTCTCTCCCAACAATGTGCTCAAGAACAGAGCTTTTTCCACTGCTCTGGCTCCCGACAACAACAATCTGAGGAAGATCAAGTGCGTGCGGACTGTTGATGAGCGTCAGGGCATCTTGCAGACGATTGACGGCGGGCAGGAGGCGATCCATCTTTGCTGGTTATCAATATAGAGGCTGTATTGTTAAGGAGTCAGTGATTTGGATATTTCTTTTTTGTCTGAGCACAATAGTGGCTGGCTAAGCCGTTCCCTCTCCCAAAACAATCACGTGACCACCAATGGTAACACGCTTTCCTAATGTTCGACTTTCGGCACGATTATGCCGTGCTGAGCCGCTTAATTTCGTAGTGCAGCAACACTACAATTTTGGAAATTTCGTAGGTCCCGTGCATTCCTTCTTTGCCTCTCTCTGTGCGCTTGTGCTTGATCGAACACTCGTCAAGGGTTTTATTGTCTTCCTTAGGATACGGGATTAAATGACTTTTTCTTTCCCTCCGACGCTTTCAAAGTGAATATTAAAGCGCATAAAAGACACTGAGGACTCGTGAGGATACCAAATAATTACTATTATAAATGATGATTATAAATTTATGGATGAGCTTATGTATTTGTACATGTGTTGATTGCAAAAAATTAATGTGTGAGAACGTAGATATGAACATTTGCGGTAATATGTAAATATGAAATATGAGAGGAGGGTTTCGACTATCTGAGTAAAGTCAGAAACGAAGAAGTCCGATTGCATTATGCCACAGATTTCCGCGCTGAAATCTGCTTTACTTAATTATTAAACAATAATTTGGTATGAGTAAGCTCGTTGATTATCCCGCAACGTTGGGAACAGTTTTTCTTTTTGCATGTAATTAAAAATACACCGGCCCAATATTCTATTGCCACAATATGTATCAATGGTGGTGGTTGATACACGCAACAACACACAACACACACAATAGTACTATTGAACTCCAAGTCCACTTAATTATTGGTTGGTTTTTAAATTCGTTTTTGGCGGGCCTTCCCTTCAGATAGAGATACCCAGGAGAACAGAATTATAATTTAACCTTGTGTCGCCCCTTTAAAGATCAAGACAACACAATTTCATGAACTTGTAAATAAGTATTTATGAGCATCGGGCATTGCACCACCACAGGAATCGTTCTGTCCAGCAGAGCGGTCAGTAACCAAAAATGGTGCCTCCGAAGCCGGGCTTAGGCCCGTTGTTGAGCTTGATGAGAGCCATGCAGAAATCGCGACCAACGTCGCGTAGATTCTTGGGTGCGAATTGGGTGCCCGCCAACTCGCCGCGGTCGGATCCACAAAACGAGGACTCGAGAGTATAACTACGAGGAATGCGAAACTGACGCCACATAACGACACGCGCAGTGGATTCCTTGTCTCTTTTGATAACGAAGCTCGAGTCGTCGATTGAAAATGCGGGACTTGTGTTTGCGAGCATACGTGGGAACTCAGCCTCAACCGTATATCTATCGCCCCCGCAGCCATACAGGAACACGTTCTTCTTGCGAGAATGACCGTGGATGTCACAATAAAGAAAGGGTGGGCGTCCAAGACCCACAAGAAAGCGCGCCATTGCCTTTGTCTTGAAGATAGTCGGATGCACCGTGCGACCTGGTTTCGTCCATTGTCTGTTGAGATCGACGCCCGCCATGGAATAGCGATTACAGCCGAGTATGACCCCATCTGGGTTGAGCATGGGGACTATCTTGAAGATATACCGCCCAAGAAGTTGCTGCGCCTCGTCTGAGCCACCAAGGAGGAACGTGACGAGGCCGTCCATTATCCAACTCGCATTCGACTCGCCCGGATGTACGCGTGCGGTCAACAGCACATATTGCCGACGCTTCAACGACACACGCCCATGCGCAACCATATCTCGGGACCTCGGTGTGTCCGGATGCGCGGATGTCGAGGGCGGCACAAACGAGTGCATAATCTGCGACAGCGGCACGGGCGGTGGAACAGGTGGGTCGTCACCAAAATCCGTGATTGTGAGAAGATCGCATGCGACCCCCCCTAAAGTTGTGCAGAGTGTGTTGCGCATTAAGTAGCGTGAGGCTGTCGGTAGACGCTGGAGCTGCGAGATGCGCGACTGCACAGAAACCAAGCGAAGGGCAAAAGTGGGTGAGCAGTATAAACATCCACCGCACGGACATGACGACAAGCAAAGAACGCCCGCCCCGAAGCGGATACAGATTTTGAAAAGGGTCCCAATTAACAAACCTGCAGCGCCGAGTAAGTGTAAGGGTAGTGATACGCGACGTACGCAACGTCCCCGTCGTAATCAAACTGCAGGGAGAAGGCCAGGGTGAAGAACACTGGTGGCGTGCGTTTCCGCGACGTCGATTCGCGGTCCGTGGTGTACCAATTTCGATAATAACAAACGTCTGACCCGAGTCGCCGCCATCCAGTTCCGACTGTCTCGTGCTCTAGAGTCGAAAGCACAACTGGCTGCATACCTGTGAGTGCACACCGCAAGAAGCCATTGTGACACACAACTGCGCGTCAGCAGGCCTTTCTTGAGACAACAACACCGACGGCAGTACAAATGGCGCAACAGAGCTGAAATCGCAATGACTCCCACCTTCGTTGAATTGACTAGTTGGCTTTTCCATGTTCACGACGCGAAATACATATCGACACCTGGCCCGAATGTTCGACACGCGGAAGAAAAACCACTGGCAGTTGTGCGAGGCGGCGCTGCTGAGATCCGGGCTCAAAATAAGGTCGTATTCAAGTGGGTTTATCTGCGACGCACCATTCGGTGTGTATGAGCAAATGAGGGAAAGTGTGACAGTAGAGCTGAGCAACAGAGCAACATCAACAGCCACGCAACACACACACGCATATTTGGATGGTGGACCATCCAATGTGCGTGGTGTATATCCCTACCATGATTGCACGGTGTAAATTCCCGCTCTCAAAACGTGACTCAAAAACAAGCGACCTGATGGGCGACAAGAAGAGTAGGGATGAGTGGGTCGGTTGTCAGCGCGAGTGTCATTGGAACCAACATCTGCGTGCACATGCTCACCCACCCGACACAAAGCGCATGCTCTACGGAGCTGCCGGCGGATCCGCTGTCGACATCGTACACAACATCGTATGCACACGTCTCGGGGTAGGCAAGTCGCCGCATTTCTCCGAGGATGAGTTTCCTGCCGCCGACAGGCACACGTACATGCGATGAGGTCGTGTAGGGCATCGGAGCACAGGAACGAGAACATCAAACAGCAAATGCCAGGCAAGCAAGTGGCGAGGTGCACAAGCTGCCATACTGCACGTAACATCCGCACAGTGAGAAACCGCACCTTTCGAGATTTCCTCGCTGTTTCAGCCGTGATTCCACCGCCGCAGTGAGCCCACATTCAAGCAGAAGATCTGGGGCCAGTCCTGGCACTGTGCGAAAGTGTTGCCGCCGCAGCAGCCCACCATCGTCGCCGCTGCCGTCGTCATCGGCCCTCCCCGGGGCACTCCCGCTACCACCCGCACACGTGACGCCGTCCTCGCCCGCATCCTCCATGCCAGCGGGATCCCTGTCGCGCTCCCTTGTCCCTTCGCGGCTGCTGCTGCGCGACCGCATCTCGGGAAAAAGGTCGACAGGGCCCAGCGAAAAGTCTTCGGCGGCGGCAGGGAAACCGCCTGTCGGGAGAGCGGGCATGGAGTGTGTTTGGTACGTGGACGACAGCGCGAGCTCCGCAAAATCACCATCGCCAGCCGACAAGGAAGCCGTGATACCCGCACTTTCCGCAGACTCCTGCAGTCCAAGGGTTGATTCACTCTCGCGTATAAGGCCCTCAACCGCGTCAAAGTCGATAGGGAGCTCAAACGCGGGGGCGGCACAGCGGAGAACATCTGCCATGGCATCCACGACGGCAGCCATTGCATCTATGCCTTCCAGCCGCGCCGCCGCATCGTACACCCGCCGCAAACCACCACCGTCAAGAAATGCCCGACGTCCCTCCTCTGATGGTACAATGCGCATTACAAAATGGTGTCATACAGATTAATAAAGTGGCGGTTTCTTGCACGTCATTTGTCAATATCACAATACCATCGAATGAAAACAAGAGTTCCGTTGAGTGCAAACGACAGAGATCCAGAAAACGAAAACTCATTCAGAATTATACTCTCTGGCAGGTGTACTAACGACTCAGTACCCTGAGTCAGGTATAATAAGCCCATCGACTTTCCAGAAGGACAATCTACACATATTACAAACGCACGCTTATCAACGCACCGATGGATGCTGCATTGAGAAGAATGTCGAGAATAGACATCTGTGCGGGAGATGGTGCGGGAGATTGCAAAGCATCATCGAGCGTCGCCAGGAGTGCGGCCATATTAGACTTCATGACAAAGGCAAGGAGATTCGCGCCTGCGCGGCCAAGGGGTCAGGGTTGTCAGTTAGGGGTGAAATTGCACTACTGGCAGATGCTTCGGGTGGGAGGTCAGTCATGAGAAGGAAGGATGCACGCTATATCCACGACAAGAATCCCACAAACAAATGCGGACAGAGAAGCACATCCGGGGTGACATTTGCGACCCACGTGAGCCACCGGCCAAGCGCGAAAACAGCTGCAGAGACTCGGCCATGATGGCTTGGCCCGCTGCACCGGATGGCCGCCGCCGCATTGCCTCAAGAACCACAGGAATAATATCGGCCTGTAGCAGAAGCGACCCATGGCTCTCTGCACAGTAGAAAGAATACACAAAAGCGTGCAAGGAACAACGATAAGACGCGAGAATGAGGTTATTGTGGGTATGGGACGGGTGACAAACTGGAGCCTTCTTGCTCCACATCGCCGGGCTGCCTCAGATGCTATATGTTCAATCGAGCCCAATGCTGATACCAACCAGTCCCGGCGAGGGCACAGCAGATTGAGATTGCGGGACCAATCAGCTCGCTGCCGTCACTGTGCACATGTCTCTTCAGAACGTCAATGGCCACGGACAGCGTCCCGCACTTCCGCAGCCACCGGCCAAGCGTGGCGTCTGCATACACGTAATACAACAAAACGCCGTCGGGTGGAGGTCGCATCAAATGGAGTGTAACACAAATATTTCATAGGACACCTGATAATGAAGCACACGTACCTCTCTTTGTGAGTCTCGTTACAATCTTAAACGAGTTTGCCAACCATGGAAAAAGTTTCTGGTCCTGCGTGCCGTAGCCGCCCACCGTGCAGCGTTCTCGCACGAGCATCAGCAATAGCCGGGGAACACCAGCATGGATGAAGGCGTCCATCAGTTTTTCTGCATTATGACCAGCAACAACAACAACAACAACAACAACAAGAGCTTAGCGTGAGAAAGATGAGCATGTGCCACATCCGACAGCCACAATGAGCACAAGCATAGGGGATAGACAGCATATTAGTGAGTATCGGTGCCTCCAGGCAGACCCAACCAAAGTATGCCACGACGCGAGGCGAGTGGCAACTGCCTTTGATTGGCCCACACACCTTGGTCACACAACCTGTAAATTACCGCAGCCACTGAGTCCAGTACACGGGCATCCTCGCCAGCCTTTATCGGGCACGAAACAAGGAAAGAAGCCTTTATATATCAGAACTTCAGACAAGCCTATCAACTCCGATTTAGGAAAGCAGAGAGTGCGCTGACTCGTAAAAAATGCAAATATATAGACGAGAGTGCGTAGAGTGCGTCACAAAAGATATAAGCAGCATACAACAGGCAGCCACTCAGCCACTCACTTTCAGGACGCGGATGATGACGGCCATCCACGTTCGGTCGCCCTTCAACTCTGTTCTTGTTCGTTGAATCAGCCGATAAACTGTACGCCAGAAAGCAACGCACGAATGGTAAATACGGCATCATCAAAGTTGGATTGGGTCACAACATAGTGGTGACACATGGAGTGTATTAGCAACAACAACACGGATCTGCCTTACTTTCTGGTCGGCACATGTCCAGCAGCGCGGCCCCTATTGCGCCATCAGACTCGTGGTCAACATCGGCGTCGTTGCCCTCGCCGCTGTCCTTGCCGCTTCCAGCGCTATTTTCGCGGTCTCTCACAAGTGCGCCCACAATCAATTGGCCGGATAAATCCTGTGCCGTCCCCGCGGATGCTCCCGGTGGCGCTGGTGCCGGCGGCGGCGCGGTCATCTGTCCAATTGGGGGCAGAACAGGCACTGAAAGCCCATTGTCGGACTGTCTCCGCTGCTGTCGCTGTCCCACCGCCGCCCTGTGCGACGAGGATGTCGGCAGGGGGGCGGGGCGAGCGGTTCCTACCGCACTGCGCCCGCGCTGAGAGCCGTCCTTCTTCACGGGTGAGCCCGCGGACGACAGCACTGGTTCCACAGACTCGGCGTCAGGTGCCGGCGGATTCGCAGCCCCTTGCGCAAGTGTTTCACGCACAAGGCGTCGAATGGTCGCAAGCTGGTCGGGAGAGGCTGTGGGACGGAGGTCCCCGAGTGTATTTGACGACGATGAGAGACTAAGGGACCGCTGTGCACGCTTCCGTCCATCTCTGCCATCAGCGCGCACGGTCTCAGAGTCCTCGCTGCGCCACAAACCCTGTACGCGCTCTCCGGCATCCTCGTCGGCTGCAACTGCGCTTCGTCCGTGGAGCACAAACGGAGAGCTGGATTGCGCAGCAATGTCGCGCGACACATTCATACATAAATTGATAAACTCGCCCCGTCGGCTGCACACAATAATATCAACAGAAATGCCATAGAGTCAGTAGCAGAGCAAAGGATGGCAACTCAAACGCAGAAAAATCATTACAAAAGCAAGTACAAACCTTGTCCGTCTTGGAGATCCTGTGTTGTCGGCTGGCGAGATGTGTACAATACTGACGCGCGACTGGTTGGGTGGCGATGCAGCAGGCACCGCAGTGCGCACGGTCCCTGCAGTGGAATTTGCACCGAGACCGGCGTCGGGCTCGTCCTCTGTCGGAGAGGAGGCCGCCGAGGGCGACGTGGGAGGGACGCCCACAATGGAGTCACCGCCAGGACCCGCCATTTGCTTCCTGCAGTACTTCACAGGCCCCACTGGACGTGACTTCACACACTTTCGCTTTGATACTGTATCGCCGCTACAGCATTTCTGTCCTGGCGTGATGGCATGGCCACCCCACACACCGATAGAATTGGCCTGTCATGTTTCATCAGCGAGGACAGCCATTGGCAAGCAGCCATCACAGTCCCTACAACGACAAAGACATTCATACACACGCACTAAGCAGCGCAGGAATAGTGAAGAGCGTGTAGTCCGATAAACTATGATTGATGGCGGCGAGAAATGCGAAATCTAGTGGTTGTTCATGGAACAATTGCGCCGTGTCACACTAATGCAGTGATAGGAGTAGTGGACTATGACTGTGACTGTCACATTCCGATTCACACTCTATTTTGAATGCCCAGAGTGCAGTCGGAGATTTAATGTGAATCGCCTCCAAAAAATGATGAAAAATATGCAATCAAACACAAATGATACGTTGCAGAGGGGTAACAAGACGCGACGAGAAAATGCATTTTTATGTACAAATATAAAACACAATAAAATCGTCATCTAGGATGCCCGCGTATACGGGCGTGTTAATAGTCTTCCGCCCTTCCAAATTTCATGAACATTGCACTCAGGAATATAAGTAGGTTCTGAAGAAAGAATGCGGCGCCAGGCCATGTGTGGTGAGCTTCCTTGGCGACATAATCTCCAAAAAGAATCCAAGCTGACCCTATCAGCCCGCCAAACGCAGCAAGAAACCCAAGGAACAGCCAAGTGCGTGCGACCATACGGTGAGCGCACAGACCGCCAGTGTACATATCGCCCGCGAGATGACCACTTGTCACAGAGTTGATCCTATTGGTTTTATAAAATCGAAATTGTTGGTGAGTGCCTGGTTCCGAGATATGTAGAGTGCAGTAAAAGTGAAACACCTGAAACACCGGTCACGAAACGCAAACAGCACTAAAGCACGAAGCGTACTCATACAAGCGGCCGCATGCAGACGCAACCCACATGAACAAGGCGAGGGTGGAAACTACCCCACACGCATTGTATTCGGGACGGCTGTAGTGCTTATCGACCGCATTCGCATCAATGCAAAGCCACCAGCCGATTGCAAACTATTGCACCAAAGTGATGTGGAGAACAATCGATGTTAAGCATCAATTCTCAACAAATGACAATGAAATATGAGCGATGCGCACATAGGGTCAACTTTACATTCATACAGGCGCAAAGGCCCAGAGACAAGGCGTATGCGTCTTGTCTTTGGGCCGAAGCGAACTGCGCCCATCCCATTATTGAGATGCGAACCCACTGGCCCACACGTCGGTACTGACCAGCAATCCTGAAACGTATGAAACGACCGTATTCCGTGCACCTGAGACGTCATAATAGTCGTGCTCGCAACAAGAACACTGCAGACACGCCATAGTCAACTCGCCCGTTGTATATGGTCGCAGTTGAACGTGTTTGAGTGACGATCGTGAGTCAAAGGCCACCGCGTGTACAAACGATTACCCACTCATTCATATCAATTTCATATCAGCAGTCTGTTTAGCTGAGGCACATGCAATTCCACCTTTGTATGTTCATATGTATGCAAAAGTGGCAAAACAACCGTTACGAATGAGAAAAGAAAAATGCCGATAGTGAACGACGGTGACGTCGGAAGGGGGCTAATTTTTAGAATTTTAGTTAGTACTTGGCGAGGTAGGGTTAATTTCAGTAAGGCTAGGGCTAAGTTGTTCCAACCGTAAACGCCGGAACTGAGTTTACTCATCAACCGCACGAATTACGTGAAGAATGATAGCGCGAAATCCTGCATTTGCAGTGTCATAGCTTGTGTTGCTGCTGTGGCGACCATGGACTACCTTGGTGAAGGGGGCGGGGGCCTCGCGGGCAGTGGAGATGAGACTTGTCGATCACCAGCACAGTGCCTGCGCCAAGTTTGCACAGAGTCACTCGCCCTGAACCCGGTCACTCCGGCGCTGCAAAAGGTCGTCGTTTACGAAACTAAGAGCGTGGGTGTCCGTTTCGAGGTGTTGGGTGTTGCTTGGGTGCATGCACGCACGCACGCACTCTTGTGTTTGAACGAGTGGCTGCTGTAAACTAACTCCAGCCTGTGTTGTGAGCGCAAAACGGTCGGGGTTGGTGCAACTTGCCCACCCCGGTGCTTTGCCCGTCGAGCACGTCACAAATGCAGAGACTGTGCGTGTGTGGGGAGGGGGGGACAGCGAGATGCGCAGGATCGTGCCCGCGACAACGCAGCCAATGCTTAATTGGTTGTGCTCATTATGGCGCCTTCTCGCCCTCTTTCTCAACGCAGCGCATATATGTGGTTGGCTCGGACCAAAATGAGTATCGCTTTCGCGTGCTCAAAATAGACCGGACTGATTTGCGGCATTTGGATGTGGTGGACGACAATGCCGAGTACTCAAAACGAGAGATCCAGGATTTGCTGCTCATGATTGACGATGGCAATAAGGGCTACGGCGGCCTCCACCGGACGATTTCTGCATTTGGCATCATCGGTTGGTAGTCACTTTTGTGTGCTCTCCTACATGGCATGGCCGTGGACAATGCGTACAGTCACATTAGCTTGTCTGAGTATGTTTGTTTGCATGCTTGATGCGTTGTGCAGGGTTCATTCGGTTCCACGAAGGCTTTTACATGGTCCTGGCGACAAAGCGGCGACGAGTGGCGCAAATAGGAGGCCACTTTGTGTACAAGGTGGAGGATACGGCACTGGTCAGCGTGGCGCATCCATCCACGCGCACCCAGAGACACCCGGACGAGGCCAGGTTGGGGCTGCAAGCAGGAGCTCGACGAATGCCCCTGATTCTTGTGTGTGTGTGTGCCTGTGTGTGTGTCTGTGTGTGCGTGTGTGCGTGTGTGTGTCTCTGTGTGTGTGCACCGACTGATTTGTGCTTGCGCGTTGTAATTGTCGAACGCCATTCGCTGTTCCAACAGGTATTTGCGAATATTCCAGAACGTCGACCTTTCGAGTAATTTTTACTTCAGCCACACGTACGACATATCGCACACCTTCCAGCACAACGTGCTGACGCATAGTCGTCCCCGACGCCCCAAGCTGCCCGGTCTGGCTGCGTGCAACCCCATGTTTGTGTGGAACCACCATCTGTTGGCGGGTATCGCGGACAAGGTGCACCCGGACTGGATTCTCCCGATCACGCACGGATTTGTCGCCCAGGCTCGTATCCCCCATCCCCCCTCCTCATAGAAACACACACAGACAGAATACACATACTCACTCACAAATTACAAACGCGCACGCACCTTCGTCACCTGGACGCGTGCTCCATCCACTCGCGTCATTCTTTCCTGACTAGTCTGAACTCTACTAACCTGCGAATACCCATATTAGACGTGTCTGTGTATGGAAAGCCCATATACCTCACCGTTATTGCGCGCCGGTCTCGGCAGTTTGCGGGCACGCGTTTTCTGAAGCGAGGGACAAACGACCAGGTAAGGTGGCAATGCGAACCTTTGGACGCTCCCTCGTATGTCTGTCTGGCTGGCCATCCATCACCGTGTCAAAACATGCCCACACACTCACATGAGAACACCTCGGCCAAACAGGGGTATGTCGCGAATGACGTTGAGACGGAGCAGATTGTGTATGACGCCAGCCGCCTCGCGCACGACAGTGGCCGCTTCACCTCCTTCGTGCAAATGCGCGGCTCCATTCCTCTTTTTTGGTCGCAAGATCACTCGGGCATGATTCCAAAGCCGCCAATTATGAGTGGGTGGTGTGTGTTAGTGCGTGTGCTGATGAGGGACTGGTGACTTCGCTCTGCCACCGCACTCGTAGTGTCATTGCTAAGTATGCGTGTTTGAACTTGCCTCCTTGGATAGTCGATCGGCTAGACCCGTTTTACACTGCCACCGGCCGGCACTTTGACGATATGTCGGCGCGATACGGTACGCCAATCATTGTGCTCAATCTTGTTAAGGTGAGTGTGTTTGAATACGATTTCTGCTGATTGGCTGTGCGATTCACGACTGAGCATGTTTCGTCTGTGTGTATCGACCCCCCTCACTCCATATGCGTGCACGTTGGTGGACTGCAGCGCAAGGAGAAAAAGCCGCGCGAGTCCATTTTGGCTCGTGAGTTCGCGCACGCGGTCAAGTATCTGAATCAGCTGCTGCCCCCTGAGAGAACTATTCACTATGTGGCTTGGGACATGGCTCGCTGTGCGAAAAGGTGGGTGCAACAAGCGCTGCAATTTAGCTCACATATGTTCCGTGTTTGCGAGACCGGTGGTGGGTGCGGGTGTGCAAAATTTGGCTGTCTGTCCGTTTTTGTGTGTGCGCATGTTCATATGTGCGCAGTGTCCTTTGGATTGTACGTTGTCAATGTGCGCGGCGTATTTTGAGCAAGGGTCCTGCGCCGCCTGCAATCCTCCATCCTCATTCTGTCTCAATGTTCGGCGCATCACGCCAAATTGGGGCTCGCCATTCTTTCTCCATTGGGCTTTGGGTCGCAGTAAGGACGAGAATGTTATCGATAGGGTCGGAGTCATTGCTGAAAATGCTGTCAACGTGACCGGGTTTTTCCATAGTGGGCCTCAACTTTACTGCACTGCTATTCGCAATGATGGGTAAGCAGTTCGCGTGCGCACTCTAAAAGCCCGTTGCACTCTTCTTGCGCGCTGTGTGTGCTTGTGTATTTTTACTTGTGCGCTTGTCAGTGCAATGGACTGACAGCACTTTTTTCCAGGATGGTCAACAAGGGTGGGCGGCCGTACAGCGCCAATCTCCCCGGCCGCTTGCAGCGGGGCATACTGCGCGTCAACTGCATCGACTGCCTCGATCGCACCAATGCAGTGGAGCTCATGGTCGGAAAGAGCGCCCTCGCGCATCAGGTGTGTGCGCATTAAGTGTTGGGCAGTTGCACAATCCACTGTTGTTTGCCATGCGTCGAGCGTAACCCGTTTTGCATGTTTTGTTGCATTTTCACGCAGTTGTTTGCTCTGGGTGTGATCGATCGCCCGCTGCTTGAGTTTGACAGCGATCTCATGCGCGTCTTTGAGGAGATCTACGAGGACCACGGCGACACAATTGCCCTCCAGTACGGTGGCTCGCAGGCAGTCAACAAGGTGGAAACTTACCGGAAGATTGCGCCGTGGACAACTCACTCGCGCGACATTCTCAACACGATTCACCGCTACTACAACAATTCTTTCACAGGTGTGTCTTGGTGGCAGTCGCGGAGCCCTGTTGTGCTTACCGCAAGTGATGCGACTTGTGCGCGTGTGTATGTGTGTCCTTGGTCTTATTGGTGCAATCCCATTGGCTGCCTGTATCATAGATGCGGACAAACAGGCGGCCATCAACCTCTTTCTCGGCAACTTTGTGCCACAAGATGGGAAGGCGAATCTTTGGGATTTGCCCACCGATTACTTTCTTCACTTCAACGATCCCGCAGACGGATATGTCCCTCCTCCCAAAAGGTATGCTTGACTGCTTTCGCGTGTTTTCATTATTGTTATTTTAAGTATGGAGCTCGAACACATTTGTGATGCATGCCTTTTCGATCTTGGAATTTTCCTGGCCATCGCAGCTACATCAAATGGTGCACAACGATCCCTGGGGGCGAGAACTGCGACACCTCCAAGCCGATCGGTGCGTTCTGCTGCTGCAGGCCTGGACGCGGGATAATTTGTGGCGTGAAATTTGGCATTTGGTGCGGGCATGTTGTACGTGTGTGCGTTTGCTCTTCGTTGACTGTTCTTCCGCCCCGACCGCATGCAGACAATTTTTTCATTGACCAGGACGATGAGCTGGACTTTCCCTCGTTCAAGCCGCCACGTGTGCCGCAGCCGCAGCAGCACGAGCGTGTGTCTCTGGCAGCCGCGCTTCTCACGCCCGCATCCCCTGGCCCATTTGATGCGGCCTCACCAAGCAGGCGTCAGTCGGTGCAGAGCCCGGTCGTCTCTGTGCAGGGGGGTGGGCAGAACGGTGCGGCGGTGTGCCAGGGCCAAGAGCGCTTAGAGGGGCTTTTGTCGCCGGCCGATGGGCAAGATCTTGGTGCTGTGGAGGACGCTGCGTCGGTTGCGATACATTTTGCACCTGGCGTGCCGGGGGAAGCGCGCCCATCGTCGTCGTCCCCGGCGGATGATACTGATGCGGTGGCGCAGTCGCGTCCCTTGAAACCGATGGACTGCCTCTTTGAAGAATACTACCAGCCGCAAACGATCACGTGCTTTCACGAAGTGTACGCTGCAAACATGACCACAACCGAAAGGTGCGTTTGTATGTGTGTGTGTTTGAACCAGCCATCGTTTGCATCACACGCTCAATTTGTTACAATTTATGCCAGCGAAATCAATAATAGACGTCGTCGCATTGACCATGCGGTTTTTTTCCCGCTGCAACAGGCGCACCCACGGCGACATGAGCCCGTTCAAGCCACGGGCCGCCATCGCACCGAAGGCGCCGCAGCCGGCGTGAGTAAATAACGTGTGCTTCATCTGTGGCGTTGTTCTGCCCATACAACCACTTCCACTCATATCCACCTCCTGCCTCAACTCGCCCGCCATCAACGATCAGTCCCCTTCCTATCCCCTACATCGTCACGCATTTCACGTGATTCACACTTGCCTGCTTTGTACGATCCAGCCCCAGCATTGGTGCGAAGAAGTGGCTCATGATTCGCAAGGCCGGCAATGACGATGCCGACGAGGTCTTTGTGTACCGCGAGTCGACGGGAGATTATGTTGGCATTGGCATGCGGCGCGACGACGATGACGAAGACACTATGGGCGCACTTGAATGCACATTGCCTACGATGGAGGGAACATATGGGACCACTATCCTCCCGCCGCCTCCAAACGACCTCGCCCGGTACAAGTGGTAGGTTTGTTCGTGATGCCATTTGTGTGTGGTTCGTTGGTGCTGCTGTTTTTGTGAGTTTACGCCCTCGGTCTGCATTTAATGGTGTTATTTTGCTAGTGTGTCTATTCGGTTTTGAATGACTCGATTGACCCCGTGACTGTCGTCCCTATTCTTGCAGCCACGCTGATTGGTGCAGCGACGCAAGCTCCGTCACCGATGCGATGGTGTCGATAGAGTCAGTGTACCCCACCGCATTCTCGCGCGTGGCGGAGGCTTCGCATCGGGCGTATGCGGAGCATGCGCGGGTCGCACGGGAGGGGGCGTCAGTTGTAGACGAGGCAGAGGTGGCGCGATATGCGCAGTACACGGACACCGAGGGCCTCTCGCTGCAGCTGGGCGCGCACTGCCGCGCTTAAAACAGGAACATAAAGCTGCTTCTCTAGTTTTTTTTGTAATCGAATCGCGCGGTGTATATACAAATATGTACAAAATCACTTTCGTGTACTGTGCGTTTGCCGTGTCCTCAGCTCGTCGACTCCAGCGCAGTGAGTAAGTGACCCCAACCGTCGGAAGACAGGGCAACAAAGTGTCCACAGGGGAGGTCCTCATAGCGCCCAGATCTTCCCACGTCGCCACGATACCAGCTGTTGAGTCTCGTCCTGTTTGCTGAGTATACCATTCGCCAAGTAACGCTGCGAACGCTTGCATCAATGTCGTTCGAATAGCGAGCGAGCGAGCATCCTTCGTCTGCTGTGTTGACTGTGCTGACCGACATAAGAGAGGCAGCTGCGAACGCAATGCCGCAGAACACTATCTCGCGGGAGATAAGCATCTCCTTTCGCCAATCGTGCGCAGTGCAGTGACGCCGCCACAAAAACGAGTCGTTTGAATAGACAATGCTCCGCCATCTCCTCCCTGTCCGTGCCACAGCCGCCAAACTGTCAGGATTCAAATATGCTACCGAATGCAAATTCGGTACAATGATTAGTATTGAATAGCGCACCATTGTATCTTTTGGAAACGAAGACAAATCAACCCACGCACCGAATATCAGACTGGCCACTTCGTTCGGCACTCTGTCCAAACTGATGAGGACCTCTCCGTCGTCTGCCAGTCTGTCCGTCCACCCCATTTCCGTCCCAACGCAGCTCATAGTTAATCAAGCATGTGACTGTGAAAGCAACTTAAGCTGCTTGAAGAAACAATGCAATTTTTGCTCCAGGACCTCTAAGTTCCCTTGTTCGCTCTTGTTGGTTGCGTCTGCCGTCGTCTCGTAAATGGCTTTTTATCACTTGTTCCTTGGACTGTTTTTGAATTGTACGTCACCCAAATTTGGTGCAACCCGATTGGCGGTCTATTAATAGCTTTTCATGACAACCGAATCACGTGACTATAGCTCACGTGAGTATCACGTGATTGTGCACACTTGTCTTCAATACTACTAAATGCTCACTAAATGTGGATTGGGAACAGTCCTTGTAAGTTCTCCAATTTATAATAATACGTTCGCTTTCGCTTTCGTGTTGGTCGTTGGCTATTGCTGTCCTGTGACTTGGTCGTGAATGGCGGGCCCTTGCACACGGCTTGGGCGCTGCGCACTGTCGGCTGCACATGCCTTCTTCATATTGCTGTGGGGATCAGTGATCATTGTAGGCACAGTAGACGCAGCGACAGCGGAACAATGGCGGGGACGCACCATATATCAGGTGTGTGCTGCGTGCATCTTGCAGAGACTGTCCTTGGGAACAGTTTGGACTTACTTTTTCTCCGAAATGGCAACCTTCTTTTGCAGCTACTCACCGACCGCTTTGCCCAAGCACAAGACCCATCGTCGACGTGCAGCAACCTGAAGGATTATTGGTAGGTTGTCAGGTGCAAATGTTTTCCTGAATGAAGTTTAGCCTGAAATGTTCGGAATCCTCTTGTATTTCCCGCCATTTTCTCGCGCTTATCCTTCCATTTTCTCGCTCTTATCCCTCCATGTTATCGTTCGCATCCCTTAAAAAATTGCACAGCGGCGGTACATTTAAGGGCATTGAAGCCCAGTTGGATTACATCCAGGGGATGGGATTTGACGCAATCTGGATAAGCCCTATCCCCGATCAAACGGCGGGTGGCTATCACGGCTACTTTGCGCATAATCTTTACGCCATCAACAGCCATTTCGGCACTGCGCAGGATCTTAAGGACCTTGTGCAGGGTGTGTATATCGCCCACAAGCTATGGTTCCATATTTCAAAAGCGGTGAAGTATTAGCTGATGTCGCCGGCTCTCGCTTTTTGCGGTCGTGCAGCATGTCACGCGCGTGGTATGTACGTCATGCTGGATGTTGTGGCGAATCACATGGGCTACGAGCCGAGCACCGTTGGGGACTTCTCGTCCTTTGTGCCTTTCAACAGCAGCAGTCATTACCATTCCGTGTGCACAATTGCGAACTGGAGTAACCAGACGGAAGTCGAATACTGCCGGCTCAGCGGCCTCCCCGATCTCGACCAATCGAGTTCGTATGTCGCCTCGACACTTTGCGCGTGGATCAACGACACAATCACCACGTATGGTATCGACGGCATTCGAATTGACACTGTGCCTGAGGTGAGCTCTGTGTGTGTGTATGTATGTGTATGTGTGTGATGGTGACGTTAGTTTTGTGCACTCGCACCCTCCTCTCGTGATGGATGCTTCATCATTGTTCCATTCGCTCACAATCGCGCATGTAATCGCGTCTCAGGTGCACGCGACCTTTTGGGCGCAGTACGCCAAAGCAGCAGCCGTCTTTACGATGGGCGAGGTTGACAATGGGGATCCGGCGTATAACGCGCCGTACCAGGGAGTATTGGACGCTACGCTGGACTACCCGATGTACTGGAGCCTCCGGCATGCACTGCAGGAGAAGGGTACGATGGCGCAAATTCAACAACAGCTCGATGCCGAGTCAAAGCTTTTCAAGGACATCGGCCTGCTTGGTCTGTTTCTGGACAACCACGACAATCCGCGCTTCCTCAACATTAACGGGGACACCGCGGCTCTTTTGAATGCGCTCGCATATGTGCTTACCGGCACCGGGATTCCGATTGTCTACTATGGCACAGAGGCCGGCTTCAATGGTGGTGCCGATCCAGGATGTCGTGAGGCTCTGTGGCCGCACTATGGCGACGCGCAGGCAGGCAGCATATACGCCTTCCTCAAGACGGTCAATGCCTTCCGCCATGCGCAGGGCAGTGCGCTCTATGCGGCTCCTCAGGTGCAGCGGTACGCCGATGCACAGTTCTACGCTTTCACCCGCGGAACAATATTTGTCGCCATTTCGAACGTGGGATCCTCGGGGAACTTGCAGCGGACGATTACGTATCACCCGTACGCTGAAGGCACCGGTGGGTGCGCCTGCTCGTGAAGCCACAGCCTCCGTATGTGGCGTAGTCTCCTGTACCTTTGAAAGAGAACTGCTTTGGCTTTAGCGTATCAGCTGCGCGTTACTGATTACTACCCCTGTCCCATCGCTTGACTGTCTGTTTTGCAGTACTCGTGAACATATTGAACGCGGGAGACTTGGTGACGGTTTCTGGGGGCTCATTTGCCATCAATATTGTCAATGGCATCCCCAAGATCTACCATCCCAAGTGAAAATGTCGATGCAGCACAATCGCTCACTAATTGGTACGTTTGTCATGGTGGCGTATTGCTGTGTTGCCGCACCATTTCGTCTGTAAAGCGACCGCTGACTGTGTGGTCATCCGCTGTCTCTGTTCGGCGCAGGATTGGTGTCGATTGAATCGAATCAGGATTTGCGTCTTCTACATCAAGTGAGACCGTTTCTCCCTCTGGGGACCTCGGTGACTGGATGCAGGCGACCATTCTCTCGTCAAATGAAAATTTTAAGCTCAGTTATTGATATGTTTGTGTGCTATGCTGCTCTTATTGGGGAGATATAGAATTCAACTAAGTGTCTTCGACGCTTGTCCATAGACACACATATTGTAAAGAAAGAGACAAATCCTTCTGGACAATGCGAGGGGAGTGTCACGACGGCATGTTGGATCGACCTATTCAAACAGCAATTTTGAAGATTGGCTTTATATTGGCGTGCGCACAGACATCGACATGCGTGCACCTCCACACAGAGACACGCATGCCGCATTTATGCAAGCCCACTGCTCGGTCAGTCGTCAAAGGGATTTGTTTCCGTGTCATCGTCCACTCCACCTGTCGATGCCGCTGATGGCAAAGCATTCTCAGTTTGCGAGTCCTCGGCGCATGCACACTCTGAGACTCCAACAGCATCCACAACGACGTCACTAGGCGCCGATGCCGTCATCGCACGCCTGAGCGACGCCGCCTCGTGTGCCTTGCTCGCTCCTCGTGCAATCGCAAGGGCTGACGACAGCTGGAGAGAAAGACCCCCCATGCCGCTATAGTTTGTGTCAAGCGAATACCGATATCGCGTGAAGTCATCGTCCTCTGAGTCTGGCGAAGTAAGCTCTTGCCCTCCCAGCACATGCCCAGTAACGTCACTGCCCGTCGTTGCAGTGCTGTACGAATCAATGATTGATTCAATGTCCACGTGCCTGGGCGTCGGCGGCGGCGGGCGAAAGAGAATATCGACGCCGCCGTCATCGGGGAATCGCTTTTCGAGAACAGCGTCGTCAAGATCGGTCTTTGTGAACTTGAGATAATAGTCGACAACGCAGCCCGTGTGGAACTGCAGGCGGAATATAGTCTCCTTGGCCTGCGATCCGTGCTGGCATCGAATCTGCGATGTTTGTGCAAATTTTGAGAATCGCTGGTGGAATCCATTGCCATCCTCGCGTCATATGCAAATCTGCTCATACATGGCACAGGAAGCGCCTATTTTTTCTTGTGGATCAGAAACAGAGTTGACATTGCTTGGACACACTCACGAGAATGTCGCCAGTCACTTCAAGGCCCTCGGGAGCAAAATCAAAGCACATAAACTCCATGTCGCTGGTGTATGCCCTGTACCGTGCGATCAAAACAGGATGGCACGGTTGCAACAAAAAAACAAGTCAGTCGAGATGGCATTGCAAATGCAAACTTGCAGACAACAGAACCCCAGTGCACAAAATACTTCATTTACATAACTCGCAACTCGCGACAAAAGGGCAGACATAAAGGACCAAGCCAAAATACAGAGAAAGCCGTCACATTCATCCGAATGGATGCAACATTGCCGTGCGAGATACTGCAGTCTCACCGAGGGCCGACCTCCTTTCCGTGGTGCTTCTGTCGCGAATCAAACAGCAACTTGAAGTTTTGGTACACGCGCAGGACTGGCCGGCATCCGCCACGCCCGTCAAAGTTTGGGACGCGGTTGACAATGATACGGTCGAGCAGCAGGCCCTGGTCTGTGGGCAGCAGCTCGCCGGTGATGATTTGTTCAAAGTAGCGCACGTATCTGGGCATCGGCAAGTGAGGGAGAGCGGGCGTTCAGGGCGAGGCAGGGGCACGTAGGGAATGGGCCACGTGGGGTATTGGGTCACAGACACGGGGGGTGCTGGGTCTGGCACAGGTCCGCCAGCCAAGTGCGGGATGCAACCGTTACCTCTTTTGTGACGGCTGTGTAATGCCACCCTCCTTGCCGTTCACAAAGCGCCGCGATGCAAATAGCTCCATGGCTTCGTCGGCAGTGTCGCATGTCCGCGAGTATATCATGTGACAACAGACGACTGTCCCAGTGCGCCCCTTGCCTCCCTACAACAGCACGCATCATGCAGAGTAAATACAACTGCACGCAGCCCCACAATCGGCACGCAACGGACACACTGCACTGCGGACCCAGAGACGTGTTCCGATCCTTTGTCATATCAAAGGATCCACAACGACGTGCATATACCTTGCACCACGTTTTCGTCGTCCGATTTCAGCCACGAGTCAATGGACATGCAGATGCTAAAGAGCATTTCAAGGGGCGGTGCGTGGTGGTCAGGCCATCCGAAGTCAAGCACCTGTCATGTGGAAAGATGTGTGGAGCAGGAGTTACCATAAGCAGATCGCATCAGTGGCACAACAATGCCCCAACGCCACACAAATTCTCTTCAGCGCTAAGGTTACTGAGCGCACATCCACACCTGGTTGTTGAACTTAGAAATGTCGTAAAACTTTTCCGACAGATTGAAAATAAGATATTTTTCCGGATGCTTTTCGTTGAGCATTCTAGCAACATCCGAGACATGATTCCGATAAGCTGATTCGAGACCAACGGCCGGGAAAGACATGGCTACGTCGTTGTTGATTGGACAAATTGAGAGGTAAGTAAGACTAAGCAATGATGGGAAAGTTGTGACGATGACACGAGTGTGTAGAACAGCGGACATTCTCCAACCGCAAATACAAGCGCACTCGCATCCCGCACATGTCGGATGCATCCTTCCCACCGATGATTTTGTCCGTTATGTAGCTCAAATCGAGGTCAAAGTCCTCAGTGACATAGCGTGCACGATTTCTGCCGTAATGCAAGTGCGACACGGGCGACATCAGTGCTCTGCATGGTACCAGAATGGAGGTTGCGCGTGCCATTCTCCAGACCCAACAAATCCAAAAAAGCAAGGAAATGACGCTTGATATACAGCGCAGATGAGAAACGACGAAGTGCCATCGACAAGTCATCAAAAGGTCATCAAAAGATCATCAAAAGGACGCGGCTCACTTTGCAACTGTCGATCGGATGGTGTCAACAATTGTCCTCTTCTTGGTGCGAGGAAGGTGCTGTTCGTTGACCAGGCCAGTGACCCCACCTACTGCGCATACGGCGGTGGGTTTAGTGAAAGTCTTGTAAGCCAGCACAAGAAAAGTCGGCTGATCCAACACACGGTCAAGCAACACAAGCCATGGCAATAAAAGTAAGCATGAAATAAGAGCTGAACGGAAAGCAAGGAGGGCTGCTATGGCGGCAGCCTGGCGTCTCATCACCACGCACCCGGCACTGGCAGGGAAGAGTCTGTGTCTGCCGCGTGTTGGTCGTTCTCGGGGGTGTCTACTATGGCACCGTCCTTAGACACATCAGTGGTCGCGCCGCCGTCGCAACCGCCCTCCGACGCCGACGCCGCCGCCGAGTAAGCAGATGCGGCCGATGATGCCCCGGACGGCACATCGTCCACAGTGCCATCACCGCTGCGCCGGGGTCGCGTTACAGAGCACGCGCACTCACGGTGTGAGCCCGTCATGACCTGATCACGTGTCGCCAGGGAGCATGAATCGCCTAAGTATCAACATTGTGCAACGGCGACCACCGATACAGACAAACACACACCAACTACCTCTCGCTCTCTCTGTCTCTCACTCGTTTGTGGTGACCATCGGCACAGCACCTTGCACATTGACTTCAATCTCGCAAAATCTTTCGCGGAGCCCGGAGGCATAGCGCCTATTGTACCGATTTCATCTCCAAATTGTTACAGCTCTCCGATCGCATATTAAAGTCGATGGGCTCGCCAAAAAGCGTATTGAGTACTGAAGGACTCTCCTCTCTCGCACCCAGATCGGCTTCATGCATCGGCCAAAACGAGCCAATTCACACACCTTTACTTCGCATCGTTTGTGACACGAATAGTTGCACGCTGCATTGTCCGTGTTGTGAATCAAAGAACGTGCATTGTGTTAAAATTGCAAATGTTACTCATCAGGTAATAAATTGTGTTAGGCCATGCACACCAAGTCATACACTGCAAACCCACCGTCGCAAACACGTATACCCGCGCCCCAGAGCAGCCCGAGGCAGAATGAGCACGCACGAGGCACGCGCACGGTGCGGTCCAGGAACAGATGGAGCCGCACATCCTCAACGGCGTCCATTTTGGGGAGAAGCCGTGGGTCCACGACGGGCACGAGCGTTTCCCAGTCTGCCGCCGCGCGCTCGTCCGCCAGCTGCTCTGCGGGCGACGCGCGGTTCACGCTGCCCTCCGACGGCGACTTCCGCAGCAGCAGGCGGCTCAGCACGCGGCTGGTGCGTCCAAAATGAGCGGGAGGCGCGGCGAGCGACGGCGGCGCGTGCGCTACGCTGGCTGCGCCACTGTCCGGGTCGGCGCTGGAAAGCACCGATGCGCCGCCGACTGTGTGGGAGCGGGCCAGCGGCGCCAGAGCCGGCAACGCCGACCCCGCACTGTCACCCATTGCCCCCGCGTTCGTGCGTGCGTCCTTGGGAGGCCCTGAACTCCGTCAGAGAGTGCAAAGATGTCAGGTGCCCGCGGGAAAACCAACCAACAGCACTAAGCTTAGAAGGTCGTCACGAATCGATCGCCAGCACGGAATGCAACTCAATTTGATTCGGGCGCTGTCGGTATCGAGCGTCAACGCAGCGTTATGGATGCAAATTAAGCAGCTGCAAACAGATGTGGCTGCGGTGATTGGGTTTGTCTTGCGGCGAACACATAAAAGTGTGAACTACTCTGTAACCGTTCCCGCTCTGCGTTAGTTGCCGAGTGAGACTTAAGTAATTAAGGACCAGAATTTGTTTACCGTTCGAAGTCGTATTTGTGTTGCCGTCACACCGACGTCATTTAAGGAATTATGACGTCACTTTGGATGGCGGGAAAAAATCGGTTTTGGCGCCACGGCAGCAACAGCCTGAGAGGGCCAGAGACCGCTCCTGTGTGAGAGAAGCGCACAAACCCGCGCATCGAGTGCAAATTTCTCTGTCCAACTGCATACGACTTCATAATTCCATCCACAGGCACCATAAATGTTGACAGCAGTGGCCGGAACGATCTTCCACTCGCACAAGTCACAAGTCGTCTCCATCAATCGCAGCCATCAATCGAATTCATTGGCGTCTGCACGGACACACACTTCGCCACAAAATGCCCGCCGTTGACGACATTGGTGAAGACGCCGGACGCCCCGTCACTGGGGCGGATGACGAGTTCCCTGAACTGCTTCGCCAATTCTACGATCGCATCTTTCCCGCCAAAAAGTTCTATCGTTGGCTCTCGTACGGAAACGGTGGGACGCACCAATTGTTTTCTTTATGCGATGTCGCGTGTATCATTTGTGCATGCCAATGCCTGTGCTGTCTGAGTGTGTCTGCGCTTGTGTCTTTGTGTCTGTCTGACTATTCTCTCGGCTGTGGACCCCTGCACAGTGGACAAGGACTACTTCTGCAACCGCGAGTTTTCATTCACTCTTAAGGATGACATCTACATTCGGTATCTTTCGTTTGCGGACCATGTTGAGTTCAAGCAGGAGCTTAAAAAGAGAGCCCCGTACAAAATTGATATTGGCGCCAAGTACAATGTGAAGGTGAAGTCCCATTTTATTCCGCTTCTTGCTGTCGTTAGTAGCCTGGTACCTTTCTTGGTTGTCGCACAGAAAGGCACCTTGTATCTCAACGCGCACCCATGCATTACTTGCTCTGTCTGCATGCAGCCAAAAAACCACAAGACAATCAAGTCGACCGAGTTTGTTCCCCAGGAGCGTGAGCTTGTGTTTGACATAGACATGACCGACTACGATGAGGTGCGCACGTGCTGCACCGGCGCCGACATATGCGGCAAGTGCTGGCCATTCATGACGGCGGCGCTCGAGGTCGTTGACGGAGCACTCCGAGGTGCGTTGCTGCAGATCCCGGATGTGTGTTTGCGCAGGTCGAATTGCGCCTGCCTTTGTGCTTTGTGTGCCGCCATCGCGTGTTTGCCCACCTCCTTTTTTTTGTTCCCGCAATGCTCTGCCTCGCCCACCCCACACACCCAGGCGACTTTGGGTTTAAGCACCTGCTCTGGGTTTATTCAGGACGGCGCGGCATCCATTGTTGGGTGTGCGACAAGAATGCGCGGACACTGAACGCAGAAGGGCGGGCAGCAATTGCAGAGTATCTCACCGTCGTCCGGGTGGGTAGACGCTCACCGTCACTCCCCTGAATTCATCGCGCACACTGTGCTATGTGTATGAGTATCTCGTGAAACCCATTATGTGACTTTAATCAACCACAAACAATTCATACTTGCAGGGCGGCGACGGGAAGGCAAAGAAGTCCATGTTTTACGGCAATGAGATACATCCGTCGCTACAGTGAGTTGCATGCACTCCGTTTGTCTCCAATCTGCAATAAGCTGTGCTGTTGTCGCTCACTGTGTCCGCCATCTGTTGTGTCTTTTTCCTGCTACAGGCGTGCAAGCAACATTCTCCACGATCACTTCGACAGCGTCATCGTCCGGGATCAGGTTGGTCGTCCGCTCGCTGCAATTCGTCATATTGCCCTTCGGAGTTTTATCGCATTGTGTTTCATGCTGAGGCGATGTCCCGGGGCTCATGAAGCGTTTTCCACATCACCCGCGGCACTGCAGGGCCATTTCGACACTCCGGAACGCTGGGAGAAAGTCCTTCAGCTGGTTGGGGACGAAGAACTCAAGGTGTGTGTGCGTATGTTGCAGTAGACTACCCATTGCGTGATAATTGAGTACTTCATTCTTGGACTTCACTGTGGAATCCATCGTGAGCATCACCCCTTAGCATGTCGATTCTCTCTCGGCATGGAGCCTAGACCTTGACTTGAATCCTGCTGCTCTCTCGTGCGCACTCAATCCATGGGTATTGCGCCACGTTTTCTATTCTGGAGTGAGTCTGACATCTACCCCGCATCTCGTTGGATTTGCAGGCCCGGCTCAAGGATGCATTCGCCTCATGCCACAGTGGAGAGGAGCGATGGCAGCTGCTTCGGAGAGAGGTCGACGACACGAAGATCAAGGTGAGCGCATCCTCATTGATTCATACCCCGACTGCAGCTAACGGGGATGGTCTGCTGGCGGTGAGGGCGGTGGATCCCTTCTGGATGGACGGTCCGTGGTGCACATGCGTCGTCTGACACTCTTTCATCCGTGCCCGTATGCTCTGCCAGTCCCTCCGCTTTTGCGAGGAGGAAATTGTCTTCCAGCACATGTATCCGCGTCTCGACGTGAATGTGAGCAAAGGGCTCAATCATCTGCTGAAGAGCCCCTTCTGCGTGCATCCAAAGACGGGTGGGTCTCGCATGTCTGTCCAATCTATTTCTCGCTCGAATCGCATATGAAGCCATGCAGCACTTGTCGTAGCTGATCTGCAGCAGACCTGGTGCTCATCCCACCTAAACACAAATGTTTGTCGATTGCTGAACGGGCGACTTTGCCGACAGGCCGCGTCTGCGTACCACTGGACGTCCAAAACATCCGCTCATTCGATCCGTTTGCTGTGCCGACCGTCACGGATCTCCTCAACGAGCTTGACTCGGCAAGCGCCGACGTTGCAGAGTCCACAATGGATGAAACCGCGACCCTCACTGTCGGTGGGTGCATGTTGTCGGGAGATTTTGTTTCGTATTGTGTTGTTCATGCCCCTTCAAGGCGCAAGCGCATGACATAAGGAAGTCTTGTGTTTATGGCTGTTGCACCAAGTTCGCGTCGCCGATTGATTAATCTCCTAAGGTGATGTGTGGAATGCGCCAGGTGTGGAACAAACGTCCCTCCGCACTGCAATGGACGTCTTCAACCGCTTTGTACGCGGCCTTGAGGAGTCTGTACGTGAGGAGCGCCTCAAGCATCAGCAAGGTGCGCTCTGTGTGTGTCAAAAATGCATAGTCAGCGGCTGTCGTGTGTGATTATGGCACGCTGTGCTGCTTTTAAGTAATCACTGTTGCCTAACCAATGTATGATCCTCGCCGTGTGTGTGTATGTGTGTGTGTGTGTGTGGCACTGTCGGCAGCGAGTGGTCAGTGGCAGTGGCGGATGCACGCAGTCCCGTGCGTGTGCGCTGTGTCATGTGTGTCTCATCACTGTGTCTATGCATTGCCTGTACGTTCCTGTGCAGGAATCGACCAGATGAGCTGGTGACGAACGGCACAACCGCGCTGCCCACAATGCATCATGTTCACAAATATAAATACAAATGCACCCTTTACTGCACGCCTCGCATCGCCCTGTCGCTGGAATGAATATTGGAGTGCGATGGATCTGGGTTGTGGAGACGACGAGGACGACCCGTCACAGTGACTCTGCAATGGCCAGGATGGACCGAATGCGGTCGGTGCTTGTGACAGAGAGTGAGTACTCGTGAACGGGATAGACGGCGCCGCCCATGTGCACCGTCCCATTGCGATGCGCCATCCCCGACGGCACCGTGTGGCGACATGATGCGTGTATCTCCTGTGGTGAGCATCCTTGCACAATGCGCTCGATATTGCGCTCGGAAACGCCGCCGCCAGGCACGACCACAATGCGATCGCCGGCCTGCGGTTGCAGAGACCCGTGATGTTGGGTTAGGGTTGGGTTCGCGTTGTGCGTGCGAGTGGGGTGCAACAAGAAGCAGCAACGCAACCGGCACAAATAATGCAAAGTCAGACACTCACCGCGCGCACAAGCGCAGCCAACAGAGGCAGACCCTCGAGCGCCGTCGAGTCTTGCCCGCTCGTCAGCACACGGTCGAATCCAAGCACAATCAGCCGCTCCAGAGCGAGAAAGGGATCCGCAAGGACGTCAAACGCACGGTGAAACGTCACCGGCAGTGGCTGCATAAGGTCTGCAAGATACACAAGCGAGTGAGTGAGTGTTGGTGGCGCTGCTATGACTACACGTATACAGCTGGAGGAGCAGGTGGACGACGGCGGGCGGACACATGAGACCCACGGAGAAGCTCGCAACATCGTTCCTCATCGATGCGGCCGTCAAACGTGAGCATGCCAAACACGAAGCCATCGACACCGGCGCCTTTCAAATACTCCACATCACGCTTCATGATCTCAAATTCCTCGTCGCTGTAGAGAAAATCGCCGGCTGCACGCAACGATGAGAGCAATCGACGCCCCAGCGACCCGTGCAAGTTAAGATGTATACTAACCAACCAACAGCTTCACTGCAGTATGGGTGAGTAGAGTGGTGAACACACACACGCACACGCACACACATACACACACATTCATACACATTCACACACATACACATAACACACACACAAACCACACACCGCGCGGTCGGATCATGGCAAACACAGGGACGCGCACTGCGGCCTTAACCGCCGCGGCGCACCCAAGACTGGGAGTGAGCCCGCCCTCGGACAGTGCCGCGCACAGCTCGATGCGCCCGGCACCACCCTCTGCCGCCGCACGTGCAGACTCAACAGAGTCCACCGGGACTTCAAGAAGCACGGGCATTTGTCGTTCACCGTGTGGCGCGCTCGAATAACCCGCTCGAACGGATCAACTGCATCCACTGGAAACTGCAGAACTGCTTGACACTATGCTACAGAGCGGCAGTGCGAGACTCCGTGATAACTTCAACAGCTTTTTCTGCCTTTGCGTAACTTGGTTGAATTGCGTAGCTGTGCGATGTGTGACTGTTGGACCCTCAGTTGTCAGTTGTAAGGCCGCCGCTTGACATCAGAGTAGACTGGATTATTAGTTTGTAGTTTGAGTGGCAAGTGGAACAGAAGGACCTGCCAGGCACACGCTAACTGGCGCTCGACCTGCAATTCAGCCACATTTCAACCGATTTACAAATTAAATGGTTCGGTCGTTTGACAAGTTGGCATTTACACACCCCATTATTCTCTTTAGCGGATGGGAAAGCGATTTGTGTTCAACAACCAACGACACGAGAAAGAATGCAAGATTTGAGA
>CALSCR010003385.1:0-12545 GCA_943704495.1 Pigoraptor chileana | reverse complement strand
CCCCCCCCCCCCCCCCTCTTCCCTTCCCGCGCTTCCCCATCCGCAACAAAAAACGACTGGATGCGACGTTACTCACTTGACATTGCATAGGTCCTCCTCTCTCTTGGCCATCAAGTCGCTGCCTAGTCGCTCAATAGTCGACATTCTTCTCACGTAATCCCTGCGCGTCATCGCATTTTTCACAAACACATTATCGGAGCCGCGCGCCGCAGTCATAATGGCATCCAGTCGGCGCTCTTCGTCTGAACGAGAGGCCTCGGTTGATGTGGCGGAGCTGCAGGGGTGCAACCGGTGAGATTCTTTTGCCGACGCACGCTGCATCAGCATCGAACGCGGAGGGGACGTGGTCGATGTCAGGCGAGCCGATGCCACTCCGCCATTACGATGGCCAGTGCCAACCGACGACGCCGCCGTGTCGCGATAGCCTGGATGATTGCTTGTGATGCCATTGTGTTCGTCAGAGCATGCTGGCATTGTGCACGGGCCCACGCCGAGTGTCCGCTGACGCCGAGAGTGAAGCAAAATGCCACTGACAGTTGCAGCGGCACCCGTTGTTGTTGCGCCATCCGGCACAGACGCAGCCGTCAGCCTCACGTGACTTGTGCTTGCGAATTCCCCGGCACCATCGCAATCCGACGTCAAGAGGATATCCCGATCCCCGCGACGGCGGCTGTGTGGCCGTGTGCCCGATAACGCCCCACTGCCGATGGTACTAGGGAGGCCGAATTGTGCTTGTGGTTCACTATCATTGCCGTCGGTTGTGTGCATGCCTCCAGTTGGATGCATGCTTTGAGTCCTCCGTAGTGCGTTGGGGCCTTTTGTGCAACTTGCGCCCGCCGCAGCCGAGTATGGCTCGGCATGGAACTCGGTGACGAAACTGCCGTCAAGCAGTGCTCGGCCGTTGGCATCTCCGCTTAGTAGCGTGTTCATTTCAGTCCTTGGACCAGCCCATGTGCTTTCCTTGTGATCATGATTGTGTACTTGACTGACGACGGGCATGTGCCGTAAGGGAGATCGCGGCGACACTACTACTTCCTCGTCGGTGGGCATCATCATCTTCATACTGCGTCTCGCGTGACTAAGAGACGGATATATATTGCGGCCGGACTAGCTTGCCGCCGCTCTGTCTCACGGTCGTCACGATATCTGAGTGTGCGGTGTTGATTTGCTGTTGGCCGCGGAGGCAAGGCCATATCGATGACCAGGAAGGGGCAGGATGCTTCCGGTTGTGAAGTACTGATGAATGTGATTAACCGACCAGCCAGTTGGCCGCGCCCCGCCAGTGCCGTGAGCCTCGTACAGCATCAGGTATAATACGGCACTGTTGATTGCGTTGTACCTAAGTTCACAGTTCAGTCTTTGTCCTCAATTGAGATGCTGTGTTGAATCTTTTCATCAAGAGGACCAGCCCTTTTGTGCGACACACATGGCATAGGGGTCGATTCCTGAGAATCAATCACACTGGCAGCCCGCGGTCAAGCGGCCAAGTGCCGGTCTGGTGCCACCCCGGCGGCGGTGCTAGTTTGTGGACATAATACCGACAACTTGTGCTTGAAGTTCCTCCCTCTACTGCCCGTGGTCTCTATCGATTAACAGCGAACCAATGACAGCGAAAGTGTCGGCAGTCCGCACTTCGGCGGCATATGGTGCATTTCTTTGGACGGCCCCGTCGGCGGTTTCTCACCCCATCACTTGCGTTGGGTTGGCCGGGCTGGCATGATGCTGTTGGCCGAGTGGCACTATCAGGGCGCCACTATCAGACCGAGTGTCGCACCAAAGCGGGGGTTTTTTTATGTCATGTACTCTTCAAAAACAGCCACTTTGGAACTGACGCTTCCCCAGCGGGTGAGACAGCAGCGAAAATAAATGCCCGCTGCAGAGTGTGCAGAAGAAGAATACAACACGTCAGTGACAATCGGCCATTATTTGATGACAGAAATACACACAACGTCAGTTACCCAATCGGCGGACTGACTGTGCCCACCGAGGGATGGCGTATTCAGGCCTGCGTCTGTCGGGCTTTATTGGTGGATCGAAACCACCGTCAGTGGAGCCGGACCCCGGGCCGGATTAATACTCTGCCGGAATAAGGTTTTTACATTTTCAGTTGGAGGCCGCACAGACACTGGCCGGCCCAGCGAACAGCATCACGGCGCGTTCTCCGACTGACCCCCCCACCCCCCCCGGTTGTTACGTTGGATAGTTACACAGAACACAGAGATAAAGCCTGGCCCCACGCCCGGCGTGCACCGCCTCATGTCTGCCGGCATGCTGGGAGAACTGAGGCCGCGTCGATGCAGAGCTGGTTTCCACGTTCAAAGACGATGCGCTCCGCTCCACCTGGCGACGTCGACACCACAGACGCATACGATTGCTGCGACAAACCGTGCAAGCGCCTTAATAGATTCTTCGACTCGACACAAGCTGCAGAGTGGCCAGGCCATTCAGCGTACAGTATTATACTATGATGATGTCGGCAGTCGAAGTAGAAGACACTAAGATAAACATCATATTCACCGTCGACGCACACAGCAGGTGGTGCAAGCAGCGTCGTATACTGCTCTCACGAGCGGTCAGCCGAGCGAGCAGTTGCACTGAACTTGATAAAAGCCGATGGGAAGTCACAGTCGCCGGGCGAACTTGGTGTTCAAGCAACCGGTTCAACAATACTGCGTAACCGGGCAACATTGACAAGAGTCCAGCTGAATCAGTTTTTTGCCCTCCGCGAAACTGCCACAGCCTCGTGGGACTTTTTGCGCTTCAAACTCTCCGGCTTTAGTTTCGCCTCCGCTAGCTGTCGCACCGATGAGATTGCTCTAGCCAGCGTCAGTACTCTAACGCGACTAGACTCTGCCAGTGGCCTTAGGAAGTCCCAAAAATGTGTCAGGTCAGTTGTAAAACGCTTCAGCTTACAGTACTGATCAGTACTGTCGTGATAGCTTTATTGGAGCCATTTGGCGAACGAACTGAAGGCGCTGAACGGTGGAAAGTACATGACAGCGACAAAGTGACTCCGACTGACACAGTGACTGTTTTAATGTGGATTATGACACACTGCTGCATACCAATGCAGTGGCATGCACGAGACCAAGGGTACTTACTTAAGTACCCTTGACGAGACATATCGACTGAGCTTTGTATTTACTATTATAGTATAGCACGCTTCGTACTAGCAGAGAAGCAGAGCCCAAACGCTATATTAAGACTATGACGACTCGTGACACCAATTGAGGGCGGCAGTCGAGGCCATTAAAATGGCGCTTCGGAAAGTGCAGGATTTATATGCTCTACTACTGTAGCCGAGTAAGAGTTCACTCCCGCCGAGTCAGTTACATAAACCCGTTCCAACTCGAACAGAAGTATGCCATTAGTTCCAGCCGATGATTATCAGAAACGCTGTGAACTGCTTCCCTCCCTCTGTCATAAAGAAATCGATGCGTGGTTGATAGACAGTGACTGTTCCGGCTCCGGACAGACTGAGGTGTGGACTATCGCGCAAGGTCGCATGGGTACGCCGCAGAGTCCACGGCAAAGCGATGGTCGGAAACTCGCGATCAGCGGGGCCGGGGCGTTGATTGACAGAGGTACACTTGTATTTGGACGGCGGTGTATGACTTCTTCTCAGGCTTTGGAGTCGCACCAACCGCATCCTCTGCAAGATGCCGAGGGCACTGGTTCATCACTGAGCGCTCTAGGAAGCTGGCGACATGAACAGCAAGCTAGGACGAATTTCCCGCGGCGGCGCTAATTAAAGCAGTCACACTCCGTCGGTCATCGAGAATAATGTCGCATGGAGACCTTCGGGTAGGTAAATTTTCTTCCCTCTGGGGACTTCGATTACAATGTGGCTCTGCGAATCAAAACCAGCAAATATAATATTAATAGTATCAGTGGTCAGAACGTCGTAATGGCTGAACAGAAGCTCACGGCAAAGGTAAGGACAACGGCAACCGTGAACTGAACGAACGCCGGAGTATACGGCCGGCACTGTTGAACACACGTCTGACTCAGGCGTATTATTTGTCTCTACGTGAGTGGAGTGGTCACCCGGTGTCCAGAGCGTCATGGATCGGACATTAAACCGGCTCCACCGAGTCGTCTCGGCTTGCATGCCTCCCCTGATTGTATCTTGCAGCGCAGGCAGAATTCAGGGACCAGTACATGCATGCAGTGCGCGACGGATGAAGTGGATGATGCTCTGACCGGGACCTCTTGATCGCGAACGCAGCCACTGCGCCGACGTCAGTACATTCCCATTACAAGTACCAACGTGACCACTGCCAGACAACCACCGTAAGCATTACGAGGCGCCGCATTGTAAGTTTCAGATACTTTAATTCTTGATTCCACCGATGCGAGGCCGGCATTCGCGACGATGAACAGATATGTATTTAATGGTTTGTGTCCAGTTCCGTGTTTGCCGTCTTTTGAGCATGCAGAGGTCGGCTACTTCCCCGCGAGCCCGCGCAACAGGTAGACAGATTTTGCAGAGTCAACGGACAATGGTCGCTATGGGTTGAAAATCTGCCTACCTGTTGTGGCTGAAACAGACTCTAGATCTGCTGACCAGGGGTCCTGAGGACCCGTGGACTCCATTGAAGAATTACAAATACAACACCAATATAAACCATTAAAAAAGCAATCGAAATAAAATACTTATCTATTGGACAACCGATGGGATTTTATTACTTAAGGGTTGACCAACTCCGTCCGATTTGTCCATCCCAGGGGAATTCTCACGGCGCAAACATTCAAGTGACTTTGAAAATTGCCCGATTGTTTCTCTGCTCTCAATAAAACTTATTCATCAGTCCTCGCTCACACGTTACCATCTCGCACGATCTTTCCAAAAGCCCGCGCCAGTGCACACCCACTCCCGATCCCGGGAAAATGCGACAACGGATCGACAGCCACTGATTTCTCAACATGTCTGCAAATTTCAAAACGCATGTGCTTCAAAATACAAGATTCGGCATTTATCTGTGGTTAACAACAGGAGTTGTTTGATTGTAAGAACCCGGGATCACGTGCCCTCGCGAGAGGCCTCCGAGCGTCTCACGTGCCGGTTCTACCCCGCCGAAATCGACCCGGTCAATCGCCCGATTGACCCGACCAGCCGAAATGCCCCAACAGCTATCTCAAAACCCCCGTAAGAAATACCACTGCCGAGTGGTAAACAACTCCCCGTTGAATACACAAAACGTTTAATCAAACAACTCCACTGAACGTACAAAGAATACAACAATAGTGCAGCGGCACCTAAAAATACGCGCCAGTCCAGCTCACACAATAGCTGACTGTAAACACTGAGACACACTCTGAACAATCACTGGCACCTCGGCCCCCCGTGAGCGCATCCCAAAGCCGCCACCCTGGCTTTGCCCGTCAGCCTGACGAATGCTCTAGAAAATTCTATCTATTAGTCCCTTAGGTCCCTTTCCGAGAGCTCGCCCTAAAATAGATCCGGTCCCTGATCACGTGCGCGGACCCACGTGACATAGGTCCCCGTAATGTCACAGAAAAGCGTCGGCGTGGACTGAGAGACCTGATGACACTGACGTCTGGTCAATCGGCAGCCAGTCTGCCGCACGGTCTCAATTAATCTCAGTATGACTATCCCGTTGCAACCACGGCAATGACAGTCGGACTTTGAAAGCTAATAAATTGTGCAGCGAATACGACGACTTGGGTGATGGGGGAATCGCTGTCGTCCGTCTGTTTGACTCGGCTGTTATTATGGGTGACGACAGTGGCCGTGGCAGTCGATTTCCAATGTTGTAACAACGTCGGCGTCGGGTTTGGAATGTGTGGCTTGCCCTCCGCCGAGACATTAATATCAACAACCGATAATGTGAGAGGGCATGTTGGATCACATGGGCATCCAGACGGGCAAGGTGCAGGCAAGTTTTTGGCGCGTGCACACTGCGATATATGTATATCAGGCATGCGAAAGAATAGCGAATGCGAGCTGCATTAGTCTCCGTTTCTAATCATTGAAATCGCCGGTTGAATCATACTATTAATGCGCATTTGTCTCTGCATCCGTGTTCGCACAAATACAGATGTCAGTGAGTTTGTACATTTCTTTAATACCAATGGGGGCCAGTCCCCTGGTGTGGACATCGTCCGGACTTCCTACGCGGGCCTTGGCCTTGTCGCGATGACTGCACTATCGGTGCGCACCATGTTGACGATCCCACAGTTTGTCGACACGAGTGTCACGCAACCATAGTTCACACTCTCTTGATAGTCGTATTCGCTGCTTTTGCATGTGTCAGTGCTCTCGTAACATTCGATCCTTTCTTCTTTGCCTTTTCTCTTACATCGGCAGGCCAATTGCGTTCATCCGAGTCCCCTATTCCTTGGTCTTGAATGACGAGCACGGTGCACGTGATGGTTGTGGCAAGGGGCAGCGGCTGTCGACCGGTAATAGGGAATTGGCGATGCAACAGTGCAGTCCACTCGCAGCCTACCTATCGAATTGCCCCCGTGCGCGCATTTGCAATGACGGCAATGGAGAGGGTGGCCTATGTGCGAATTGTTCGCTGTGGGCGCCTTATCTTGCGATTCTTCCGAAAATGTCTCTGTACTCGTCGTTGGAGAGCGATATTGAGGACCTGCAGGGATCTCTGGCGGCGTCCAAGATACGCGAAAGGCACGCGGCCCTTAACGCCAGTTTCGGTACGGCAGTTTCGTGGCGTAGTCTCTTGTGCATAGGCTCGGTTAAGGTTAGTAACTATCCTGTGGCCGTCAGTAGTCCATTAGGGTTCAGCAACATGGGATCACTCATCAGACACACCTCTATTCTTTTCCTGCGTGGTCTCGGCTGAAGCAACCTGCATTGGCAGTAAACGGGCACCATCGCATTCTGATGAAGCGATGCAGACGGACGCGCCCAATGGCGATGTCTATGGGCAAACTTGCAGCGGAATGCCCTCACTGGAGGACTGGCGGTGGGCGAACCATGTGATTGACAGTCGCGGTTTCGGCATTCAGGTCACCGAGACGCGCATGGATGTTGGTGGGCCCTTCTGTTTCGACTCAGCTGACGATGAACGTTTATATGCAATGTGCCAGTTCATGTATTGGCACTTTGGTGACGGGTCTCATCCGTCAGCTAATACTGAATAATTTTATAATTGGAATTGCTTGAATGCAGGCCTTGTACCATTGGCGGATTTGTTCAACGCCGCGTCACGTACCGCTCTCGCGAATTGCCGCTGCAGGTCCGACTTTGCGCGGCAGGAAGTTCGATGTTACACCACGCGTAAAGTGGCTGCTGGGTCGGAGGTGCGTATGCTAAACATTCTCGTGAAGGCAAATGCTGATCAAAGAATTGCTGACGAATTCTGATAGTGTTTGACGCGTGTGTCTGGTCATTCCTTCTGCAACACGCTCCCTCTCCGCCGTTTCAGTTGCTCATGACGTACGCCCACAGCCACTCGAATGTCCATTATCTCCTCCAGTACGGTTTTGCGTTTCCCTCCACGTCGGACTATGAAGTTATTCACATTTTCCCGCCAGCAATGGGCGGCAGTGCAGACGACCCACGCAACGGCGTCTTGAATTCGTGCAAATTGAATAGGTGGGTTGCACTGAATTGTATCAGTACCCCCAAATTCTTTGCTCACCCGCCCAATTTCTCGTTCTCTTGATAGCGTTTACCGGCGACATGGCTACATCGCCAATGCGACCGCTGTTGAGCCAGCATTGCTCGCTTATCTCCGCGTCCTTCACACGACCCGCCCTTCCGGCGTGGCCTCTATGACGAATGGGTTGAGCACATTGGAGATGTGTCGCAGATTGGTACTGGACATTGCTCTTGTCGCATGCGCATTTCAATGTGTGTGTATGTGCCCCTATCCCCTATAACTTGGACCGCTACCAGTGCCGAATATCATTTGACCGTATGTTTGTGGTTGTCGACGACCTTGTTTGTGCGCAGGAGAGTAATGTAATTGTGCCGTTTCGTGACGAGCAACCGTTAAGACATATCCTGTCTCTAATCGCAAACAGCCTCCGGAACTACCCAACGAGTATTGAAGTGAGTCGATGTCCGTCACAATGAGAGTTTTAACGAATGTTAATTGAAAGCATCACGTTGCATAATGCACATCTTACATTCAGACAGGCCAATCAGTGCTACTAATTGTCTTTGAATGGGATGCCGCAGTACGATATGCAACAGCTCAACAATATCCCGGCCAGTGACGATAGTGTCAGTGCGATCAACAAGCGCAACTCTCTGCGCCTCCGAGTCAGCGAGAAAACTGTGCTGCAGTCTCTGCTTCGCGCTCCTGCTCCGTACGGGTTAACGATCGGACCCCATTTTGCGTGCCGCCTGTCGTTTGAGCTTTGAGCGTCCAGCCCCGTGAGTGTCCACTCAGAAGTGAGTGTATTACTATGACAGTTATTTAACCTACTTACCCTACTATATTCCCTCACATTGCCGCCGACATCTCTCACTCTCGCAGGTTTGCAATCTTAGCTTGTAAACGCTGCCGAGTGCAGAGACGTCTGTTACTTTCTGGCGGTCTAACAACTTGAGGGTATGTACCTGGCCGAAAGCCGAGATGAAGTCTTTTATATTCACTCGGCATATTGAGGGTGTGAATGCGGTTGAGTGCCAAGACATCCCTCACATTCCCACAATAATCCAAATAGAAAGTGAGAATGTCGCCCTTTGGCAAGTGCGTGGCACTGCAGATGACGTCCGTCACACTCATTCAGTTCAATACTACGTTACTCAGATTGAACACGGACGAACTGCCCTGTATTGTGATCCTGAACATCTTCTGTCATGATGGGCTTCAGTCGCTGCGACACAACAGTCAGCTTATTTAGGTTCGCGCATCTCTTCATCAAGAGCAGCTAATGCAGTCTTCGTCAGCCGAACTTGAATATTGTTTTCGGTGCCGCTGTTTAAGTCTACCTCTGCGACCCCGGCCGTCCTGTCCGACTTAACGCTCTCGCGCAGTCTGGTCTGATGTACGTATATATCCGGGAATTCACCCGGCGGCTCGGCGGAGTCCCCCCCCCCCCCCCCCCCCCGGTTACGTACAGTAATATGGTGATTTCGAAGTTTAGTCCTGAATTTGATGCACTTTTTCCTTGAATTACATTATCTAATTCATAAAACGCATGCATTTCATTCATACGCAGGGCTGGCGTCCATCGCCAGTGCCGCGCAGGTGCGATCCATACGCGCGGACCTCGTGCAGCGCAGCTGGGCCGACAGCCGCCGTGGTTAAGTTGCCGTAAACTGACACGACCAAGCCGACCAAGTGGCTGCCTGAGAAGCCTTTTACGTTCCTGGCAGACTGACGTGAGCTCCTGAACTTCGTGGCGGGATCCTAGCGCGACACAACCTCGGCACCGGCCACCGTTCGCGACGGGTCGGTAAACTGCGTTCAAAACTGTGCGCCGGAACGCCGCCGGCCATTGAAGTGCCGTGATGAAATATGGACATAGAGAAATTAGACGCCAGTGTGCATTTCATGATTGGGATTTAAGTCGCCACTGAGATGCGATCAACACGGTCCGGGACAACTGTGCCGAGTTCGCGGTGTGGCACCCGAGTAAACTGCCGGGGGTCAGCGGCGGCTCCAGTCGAGGCACTCCATCGGCCGAATCAGTAAGCACTTGTAAACCTGTGACGGTCCTGAAGAGACACGGCACGGCTGAGATTTAAACGACGCGCGACTTCAGACCGTCTCGGTCGGCCGACGGCAAACCAAGGAGGGTTCAGTTCACGGCACACTGCCAGTGGGCTACCGGGACTGCTGCGAATCCAGGGCGGATACCTCCCCTTTGATCCAAATGGAGCACTCCGGGCTATCAATGGAAATGCTCTATTTTATTGTAACGGGTGGACGTCGCAAAGAATAAAAGTAATGACCCGTGTGTGTCTCGACTGTCACATCTTTTTTTCACCAAGAGAAGACGACTGGAACAACAGTACTAAATGTGACTGATGAGCTTCGGCGCGAATGGACGCCGTCACAGAAAATACTGCGGCATGTTGATGGCAGCATCCACAAGTCGGTATAAAAAGGACAGGAGAATTCATTATAAATACAACAAGCGCCCAGAAGTCATGACGGCACGAGTTCGGAAGAATCTATCAATCGTTCCCCATCACACTGAGCGCCAGCAATGCCACAACCACACAAATGCATGTGCCTCTCCTGCCAAAGACAACAATACCTTCAGAGATGCACGCCCGAGACACAGAAAGAAACAACGTCAAGCCCACGCCAGCCACAAACACAAACGAAGTGAGCGCAACCAATGCAAGGGAGAGTGGCATCTCCGTTAAAGTGCCGCTGGACTCAAAACAAACGCGCCGTCCCTTGTGCAACAGCAGCGACGCCTCCACGCTCCCCAAGCCGGTAAGATCGTGGCAGCCAGTCACATCAAGGCTGTGTACAGTGCCGAGAGAAGATACATCCAGCCCCCCGCACATGCGGAGGTCTAAAGTGTGCACGCCACCCAACGCAGACACGTCGGTCACGTGGTAGCATGCCGTTAGCTTGAGCGTATGTACGGTGCCCAGTGCGGATACATCGCTCACCCCTTCGCAGAACGAAAGGTCGAGGTACTTCACGTCTTTAAGCGGCGACACATCCTCGATGCGCCTGCAGTGGGCGAGAGTGAGCGAATGCACGCCACCCAAGTCGCTGACATCGGCCACACTCGCGCACTTGCTCAGGTCGAGCGTATGGACACTGCCCAGCGCAGAGACATTTTCGAGGGATGTGCATCCGCAGAGAATGAGAGTGTGCACACAACCAAGCGCCGAAACATTAGCCACCCTCCTGCACTGCGAGAGATTCAAACTGTGAACGTGTCCTAGTGCCGACACATCGCTCACCCCATTGCAACCGCTCAGATCAAGATTATGGACGCCGCCGAGATAAGACACGTCGCGAACGCGATTACATCCCGATAGTGTGAGTGTGTGAACGGTACCCAACGCCGATACATTAGAGATTAATTCGCAGAAAGAGATATTCAAAGTGTGCACCTGCCCGAGCCCAGACACATCCGACACGTGCGAGCGACTGAGATCGAGCGTGTGTATGCGGCCGAGCACAGAATAGTTTCTTGGAACTTTACATCCAGACAGACGCAGCGAGTGGACTCCAGCCAACCCTGACACATCGCCGACGCCATCGCAGCCACTGAGATCGAGCGTGTGGATGCGACCGAGAGCAGATACATCAACGACCTTCGGCGCGCCATGTAAAATAAAGTGTGCGGAGCGATGCAAGACGAGAGACATCGTCGACATCGGCACGTGGCGTAATCTCAAGCACGCAAACGCCGCCTAGCGCCGACAAATCGCGCACATTGGGACAGTGCCGTAATCTCACAGTGTGGACTCCTGCAAGCGACGCCGGATTCGTCAGAGTTTCGTCACCACTGATTGTGATGGCAATTCGCTCTCGCAGTAACGAGTTCAACACTGTGTCCCGAAAACAACCGTCATCGCAATATCTTCCCGAGACGTCCGGGCGGAGGCTGAAGAGAGGGATGTGTGGGTGCACAACTGCGCGCAGCCCTGAACATGTGGATGCGAGGGCGCGAAGATCTCTGGCATTGAGATGGGCAAGCACGTGGCCCTCAAGCACCTCGCACGGCAGACACAGCAGTCCCGTGTATGTGTGCGGCTCATCCGTTGCCACGTGTACAGGAGAGGTGGTCGTGCGGTCGTTCAATGCACTCAGTCGCATTCTCGCAATCGCACTTTTTGGAATCGCAAAAGAAAGGCAAGAACAAACAGTGTGTTTCTACTGGGGCAGGAGAGGTGGCGCGAGACGAGGTATTGTGCCTGTAATACACAAAGGGTTGAAGTATGTGCAGGGTGTTTGAACATCCTGAAGTGTCATTTGCTTTGAAGCACAAAAAAAAACCCCCCCACCACAGCCTGCGACGGCGCATGGGATTCGGGAATGGGCCCACTGACACACACACGTGTTGTAATCGCTTTCAGTATGCGTGTGCGGTCTCTGTTTTTCTGACAGACAGACTGAGAGGCCGAGAGAGAAGTTTGCGTGACGCGGTGTGTGTGACTGCGCGTGACAGTCTGTGTGTTTGTACACAGACTGTGTGTGTGTGTATGCCGTTTTTCTCGGTGTCGCACAAAGGTCACGTGTTTCCCAAACAATGGAGTCAAAATGACTCATCAGTCGGTTACTACCAAGGTACATGGTTACTACTGACCGAGTTACATCTATCCATTTTTTTCTTCTGGTGGACAGACTCTCGAGAGTGAGATCGACGAACGACAAAGAAGCAGATGAATATGACGCGACTTTTTCGGAGCTGCTCATGCACTTTCAAATGATACTGGGTTGTCATAATCTCATTGGGATTAATGAGAACCTTTGGTAATTGGTTGTTTTTACTGCACTGAGATCGAGACAGTCACCTGCTTGGTTACCGTCGGCATTGAGGTCGAATCACGAGCGGTTGTGTGTGTGTGTGTGTGTGTGTGTGTGTGTGTGTGTGTGTGTGTGTGTGTGTGTGTGTGTGTGTGTGTG
>CALSCR010003381.1:42900-65977 GCA_943704495.1 Pigoraptor chileana | reverse complement strand
CTGTCAGTTGCACTCACCGCAGGGTTCGCGTCGCCCCAAATGGTAAGGGCGACTACATCAATGTTTGCGTTGATAGTGTCGATTGTGCCTCTGACATACTCGAGCAGCACAGCCTCCCACTGTACAAGCGTCGTGAGGGCGTTGAACTCCACCAGCAGGATAGCGTGGGACACAAAGTTATAGCACGTCTGGTCGCATTCGGATCCCGTTGGGTTCTTTGCAAGCTCAGCCTGAATCGCCCCCTGCTCAATCGACAGATCGGCAATCCACGTGGATGCCTCGCTCTGCGCAAGGCCGTAGCTGATGTACCGCGCCCTGTCCATGCAAAATGCCACACCACAACCACGCCACCGTTCATGTGAAAATAGTCAGCCGGGAATACACACACACAAACACACACACCAACAACAACAACAACTGAAAATTTGGCCACGTGGCCAGTCACTGCACAGCAGCTATACTGTAGCAGCGGTTATAGCACACACGTCAGATCTCTGAGGTGCATATCGCGGAGTTCAGTTCAGCTGTCACGGGCAGCCCACCCACCGTATGTCCGTTGATCCGAGGGATGTCAGAGACTGGCTGATGACCGCGTAGGCGGCCTGCTCAGCCGGCGTCGTGAACGCCCAGCCACCGGAGGTCCAGCTCGATCCAGGAATGCTCAGGATGGTCGGGAAGAAGTTCGCAGGAAGAGTTGATGCACCTGCCATGCCATGCGGTCGGAGTGCAATGAAAGTGAGCCAAGGGCACTGACACAAGCAAGAGACACAGTACCTCTGTTAACGTTCGTTTCATCAGTGAGAGAGCCAGTTATACAATAGAAGTTAGATAATATCAGCTGCACTGACACGCGCACAATGTCATGTGCATTACGTATACAATGGGGAGGTGCAGGCAGTATGCCGATAACTCAAGATCGCGGTGCGCGAACAATCGAGGATACACATTCAGTTACTTGCAAGGCCCATTCTGAATAAATGAAAAGCCCTCAGGAGCCGAGTGGATGGACACTGACGTGATAGTGCCATGACAGACAACTTCAGCTATTAATACAACGCACGATACAATAGCTGTCATCCCAGAGCACAGACTTGCATGACAGAGCGAATACAAAAAAGCACTCACTGGGGCAAACGAGGGTGCCGGTCGCAGTGTCGGGAGCTTGATTCGTTTGGAAAAAGCAGTCCGATGTGTGCGCCACAAGCATGTTGGGCGGCGCATATCGACTCGGGAAGGTACACACCGAATATGAATACGCGGGATCAAGCAATGAGGGGCACGAACACACAAGGTCCGACGCAACCGTTGACCGCGTGGCGGTGGAGGGTGCAACAATGCCTGTTTTGCAGTTAGTGGGTATGGAGTACTGCTGTCCATTGGGAACGCCACCGTTCATCCAGCTGCACGTGACACGTGTATCGGGGTTGCCGTGGGGGTCTGATGGAGATGCGCACCCGCATACGCCGTATTGTGCGCTGGATGCCGCGGGAGGGACCATCCACGTGGTCTCGCATCCTGTATTTCCGACAGCAACGGGCACGCGGCCGCCATAGCGAACAAGTCCGTCCCATTCGCAGACGCCGCTGAGGTTGCCCGGGTCATCTGGGGAGGGGCAGTTGACAACACACGCGGGCCCAGCCGCCGCCGCCTGCGCCTTCCACGTGCCGAGGGCCTCTTTGAACTTGGACTGGATGGTACTCCAGGGCAGCGCACTAGGGTCAGTGCCACTCAACTCGGACAGCCAGTCGGTCGATGGCAGCGGACAGCCGTTTTCAGTCGCCCACGCCACGTAAACATTTTTCCACTCTGTGATGTCTTGACTCCATTCCACGAGGTTCACAGCATCAGTGGTTGACTCTGCAGTCAAGTGAAAGCATAGTAAGGCGGGAGGTGAGCGTCACCACTGATTAATGCCATTAATGCCACAATATATCATGCAGACCAGACCGATTATACCTGAATTCGAATCGAAATCTAGTGTCCACGGTATACGCGGCGTATTAAGAATGGAGTCGGTGTCGTGACAACTAACTCCGTCCGTCGGCGTCAGTCTAATGTCGGCTCCGGGGGACCTGCCGGATCCTGAATCAAAAGCCGAATTGTTGGCGGTGTTATTCAGGATAACTGACTACAACGAACCTGCAAATGCACCCCATCCGGGCGTTGAGATAATGAGCGCAAGGGCGGCCAGCACAAGCGCGAAGGACTGCCTCTTCGTCTGTATCCTCGATGTTGCCATCATGATCTGGATTGCCCGCGTCAGTCGGCGCGGCGAGTTGAGAGACGGATACGGTCTGCGGCGACTGAATATATATAGTACTCGATCCGCAGTGATCATGACCTTCAGACGCACACCGAGAGTTGCGTGTCTGTATGGTCATTGGTCTGGTCACTGATGGGGAGGGTGAGTGTCACCAAACTGCATCGGTGTGCTCTCCTGAATGCGCCGAATGCGCCCCTCCAATCATCTGTGCAGTGGGCGGTTGTGTCGCACCAACACACCACATTCAATCACTTCAAATCAGTGGGTGGGGCGTGGTCGGATGAGTTAATGTGGCCGCGGTGGACAACGTAGGAATAATCCGCGGTGGTGCCAGTCTACGGCGCACGGTCCCACCCCCACCTGCCAATCCCACACGCAAAATACTAATTTGAATGGTACTGAGCCGGTCCAATGGGCGTCGTGCAATCATGATGTTATGAGCGGCACTGCCGGCAGTCGGTCTGCCGTGCCGTGTATATGCTGCCCGGAACGCATTTTCCGTCGAAAAGACGGCTGATTATTGTGCGATCCCGAGAGACACTGTCAATTAATGATTCAGTAACAAAGAGTGCTCAGACCCAGTCAGTGTCATGAGCGCCGATTCAGCTGCTAAGGTGCCGGACAACTGCTGGCAGCTGACCGCACAACTGACCCGACGAAAATGCAGCTACCGAGTGCACTGACCGCTCCTGTCGGACTGCGGTCACCTGATAACTGTCAAAACCTCTGTCATCATATGGCCGCTGACCGGCAATGCTGACAGCGGCTTATTAATGAACTACAACGGCCGAGCCACCGCCAGCCGAGTGAAACTGGCTGAGCCAGTCGGTGCTACTTGCCATACCTGTTTGGCCTACTCGTCTGACTGTCAAGAGTATACTGACTACGGTCGGCTATAGCTCACTGAGTTGTCAGTCGCCGCTCAGGGCCACAAAGTTTGGCGGGCGAAGACTCTTTTAAGGCAACGAAAATTACACCGGCGACAGCAACACGGAGCATCCCTTTAAAGTGAACTGACTACAGCAGGAGTCCCCCTCACTGCATTAATGGTCGCCATTCTGAATAAAGGGTTGGACGAGGATTGGAAACGGCGGCACTGACTGAGAAGGCACATTCCATGGCAACAGGCAAATGAATTCGCAGCAAATGGCAACTACAGCAGAACGCGCATTCAGTTTGTAACAACACAATGACCAACAGGGCGTAACACAGTCGCGCACCCCCACACAAAGTACAGAAGAAAGATGCATATGCGGCCACACACGCAGTCGAACATCGCGCACCAAATCCATTCTCAGCCTCACTGAGGATGTTGGTGTGAGCCCATGCCGAGACCGAGAAGGTTTGGGGACGCCCTTAGAAAATCGTTGAGTGCCTTTTGCAAATTTGGGTTCCCGCTTAGATCTGGCTGTTGTTGTTGTTGTTGTTGTTGTTGTTGTTGTTGTTGTTGTTGCGGTTGTTGCCCCGGGTGGCGTTGCTGCTGCTGTTGTGGAAGCGGCGCGTGCTGGCCTTGCATTGGAGCGTGCATCATCTGGGGGGCCTGTGACGCGGCGGGTGCGTACGGCGCATGCCCTTGACTCATCTGCCCCATCTGCCCCATCTGCCCCATTGACATCTGTCCCTGCAAATGCGAGTGCTGCTGCTGCGGTTGAAGTTGCGGGTGTTGCGGGTGTTGCGGGTGTTGAGGTTGCGGCTGTCCCTGCTGTCCGTACTGGAGGTTCATCTGTGGAGTGGGCGGCTGTGGGATTTGCGACGGCTGGGCTGGCTGGCCTGGCATTGCAGTCGGCTTGTTCATGAGCAAATCTAGTAGCTTTTGAATCTCCGCTTGCTTTTGCGCGTCGATCGTCGGCGCCGGCATTCCCATCGGAACCCCGCCCATCATCTGCATGGGCGCTTGGTGCGAGTGCGGGTGCGGGTGCGGGTGCGAGTGCGGGTGCGGGTGAGATGGGGGCGTCATTCCCATTCCCATTGGCATTCCATGGGCTGGCGACGGCACCATATTCGCGTGCATCATCGGAGCATACGGAGCTTGCTGTTGTGACTGGGGCTGGGACTGGGGCTGGTGCTGGGCAAGCTGGGGCTGGGGCTGCGATGGTCGCAGATATGGGTCAATGGGGGGAGGTTGCTGCATTTGTCCCTGGCCTCCCTGGTGCCCGGGGTGTCCGGGGTGAATGGCCGGGGGGTAACCGTGGGCGTCGTATGGATTCACCCCCGGGGGTCCGTGTGCCTGAATAGGCGCAGCGTGCATTGGCCCTCCCGATGGCATTGACTGCATCGGAGCCATCGGGGGCATTGCGTGCATTTGTGGGGGCGGTGGCGGGTACATTGCATGCTCTTGCTCACGGCGAATAATCTGTACAGCCTCGTCAATTGGAACGTTGTTGATCTCTGCAAGTGCGAGATAATGTTGGAAATATGAATAATTGAGGATTTCGCATAAAGCGAGTCAACCCAGACATGAGGATGAATGTGTGCGAACACCCAGCGTAAATACGCTCACATAACCTCAGGAACAGTGATATGGCGTTACAAGTATAGACACAACACAACATCCCAAACGCGGGACACACGAGAAACATGGACAGACGCAACGCATCCGACCCATACCTTGCACAGGCTCTTTCCGCAGCAGCCTGAGCGACACTGTTCCTTGCTTCTCGTGTTGACTAAGCACAATGCACGCATAAGCAATGCGGTCCTGCTGTGCAGCGTTAATGGCCTCGGGGAGCGACGTCTCAATCAACACAACGACTTCAGACGAAATCCGACCCTCTCCTACCAATCGCTGGGAAATCATCTCCGCATATGGTCTGCAGGCGCGCAACAGGGCCCAACAAGGGAAGGCGACAGCATGGAGTTGAAGATAAAAACCATAAGTAAATAAGCAATGATACACAGACACAGACAGAGACACACGCAATCTGAGCCCAGTTGAAATGCGCCCATGCGCTTCCAGAACTACACATCTCTCCACCCACCCTTGCTGCTTGTTAATCACAATCACGCGAGCATCTGTCGTGGTGCGTGGACGCGATCCGCTGAGTGACGGGCGCTTCACCGGACGCCGATCCTCATAGTCGTCACGCCCACGCTCCCTATCCCTCCCATCCCGCCCATCCCTCCCATCCCTCCCATCCCTATCCTTCTCTCTCTCTCTCTCCCTCTCCCGCTCTCGCTCCCTCTCCGGTCGCTCCCGGTCGCGCTTGAAACGAGCGTCACCCCCGTCGTCATAGGAACCAGCTCCGCCGCGTGGGCGTTCAAATGACTCGTCGTGACGCTCGCGGCCTTGCGACGACTCGTACTTATCACGCGCATTGTCGCGCGAGTCATGGCGGTCACGTGCGTCATGTCGGTCACGTGGTGGTGGGGATCGCGAGAGGCGCCGCTGCTGGGGCGGGAAGCTGTCAGCGCTGCCATTGAAGCGCGCGTTGGCGGGAGGGTGCGGGAAGCGGTCCTGTGCACTTGCAAACTGCCTGTTGCGGGTCGTCTTGAGTGCTGTGGTTGTGTTGTTTGCCGGTTAGGTTTGAGATTGGGTACATGCACCAGAGCACATATAAAGTACAGTCGCATACTAAGGGGACAAAGACAGCCAGAATCTTTCAAGTCATCGACAGCAACGCAATGCTTTCCTCTAAGCTAGCACAGGTTTAATGAAGCTCAGCCGCACACACCCACACATACACAACATACACACACACACATACACACACACACAAAGGCATGAACGTAAACTTACAGGGTGGTAAATAAACACACCCACACACAGTCAGTGCACATCGGCCATTCACACACATACACACACACAGGCACATACGCCCACATACACCCACCCATTTTGTAGTTGCCTGCCATCCGCCCATTCTCTTCTGCGACTGCACGCTGCGCTTCCTCGGCAGTCGCAAACTGAACAAAGCCGAAATGCCCACGCAGTATCATTTCGCGGACAATGCCATGTCGCTCAAATGCCTTGCGAATCTCAAACTTTTCAGCCCTTTCCGGCAGGTTCATCATCATCACGCGTGAGAATTCCTCAAAGGGGGTCCCTGCACCCGGGCCTGGCGGCGGCGAGCGTCGGCCGCGCTCCCTCTCCCTGTCCACACTCCCACGCCCATCCTCTCGACGGTCGCCAGACGACGGGCGGCTGTCGCGTTCGTCCCTGTCACGGCGCGGTGGTGTCCTATCGCGGTGCGACATTTCCTCACATCCATGCACAAAACAAGCGATGAACCTTGACCTCCTATGCCGTGTAATTTGTACCTTGTTATTGGATTGACTTTACTGAGGAATTACTGTTCGGATGCAACAACTGACAGCGGCCGCCATGTGTCAATCCACTGGCAATAGAAAAGAATGTATATCAATCCGGAATAATCTCGGATTCACTCCGGGTTACTCCTGACGTCATCGTGTCGTCATCTGGGAGACTACTCACCGCTGGTCCAGCCCCCCAACTCCTTCACTGCCGAACCAACAGAAGCAATGCACAACTACTGTCGATGATGCCAACGACAGCGCATGCACTGAGACAGTGGCGCTCAGAGCTGTCTAATCACAGTCCCTTTGCGTGGGCATTAGTGAGTGAGGCAGTCACACAAATTTGGTGCTACTCCGGTCGTGAGACGCGTCCGGCGTGATTACCGAGGCACGCTGCCAGCTGATCCCTTCTCAGCCGAGATAGACAGCGACACAAGAAAATGTGGTCTGTGAAGTGCGTGCCCGCAGCACACCAAAGTACCTTCACCACATTATGCAGGCGTTGCTAAGTGCTCTTGCCGCTCAACAACTTTCAGTTCATTGGGATGGCGTTGCAAATAACACGCGCCCTCGGTGATTAAAAGTATGGAACGACGGACGGCTATCGCTCGAATGGAGGGAGCTGCATGAATGCACAGATTTAGAGACCACTCTGTGAGCATAAGGGTGCATATGATCCATATGATCCAATCATCATGACTCAACACAAAATTAAGATTCTTCACTTTGGCACTCACGTTTGCGCCGCGTCCGCAAAGCTGCGAATGTTCTTGTAAGGCCCGGAGAGCATGGCGTAACCACACAGACAAATGAGGAATCCAATTACAGTCTGAACCCGGATCTGCAATGCAAAGTCGAGGGTAAGAATTACATCCACACACATCCACACACACACACGCACACACACGCACGTATGCATCCAGAAATGCTTGAAATCTAAAAGCCACCCGAAAATAGACGACATGCAAGGAGCACAATAGGGAGCAAAGTTCACGACGCACAAACACATGCGTAAGGGCGTGAAAAAAAAATTACTGCGGACCAATTCACACACACACACACACGCGCAGAGCGATCGAAAATAAACCACAAAATGAGGTAAGTGTCTTTTCGAAACTATAGCCCGAAAAATTCCAATGGCAGGTGAATAGCACAGGAATCATCGGGAAATGAGGCAAGGAACTTGGGATCCCACAGCTGACTTACATCGAGGGGAACAATGTCGTCATCCCCCGTCAGTGTCACGTAACCCCGAACTGCAATCCCATAAGGACAAAAAGGTTAGATTTCGTTCGAAGGAGAGTTGATGCCACGAACAATAGACCACATTGACAAGAGACTCAAATCGTGTATGCATGCAATACCTGCGATTGTAGTTGTGTTTGATTTGACGAGATGGAAGCACTCACACTGTACTGCAGACACTGCCGCATGGATGAGAAGGAGGAGACCCACGCACACGACACCCTGTGCGCCACGACTGGCCTTACTTGAAATTGTTGCCATTTTTTTCACACAAACACGCGCACACACACGCAGATGCACGAAGGTAATGGGAGGGCTTTGAGGTAGATTCATTTCAGAGTGTGCCCAGTGCCTGCGTGACCACCACGGTGAGCGTCAGTCACGTGATCCACGTGCCGAACCGTCGGATTCCGCCGAATCCGAAAAATTTGCCGATGGGACGGACGGCGGCTGGCGTGCTGACTGGCCAGTCAGCGCCGGGTAAGCACTCCTGCCAACACTGAACAGCCGGGAACATAGGTTGGTTGGTTTTCCGTCATACTTTCCAGTGCAAAGAGTACCATTAACCAAACTGTGGGTGGCATCAATACAGCGGCAGCGCCTGCTCACTGCCGAAAGAAAGGAGGGACGAATATTTTTCGCCCGGCATTGAGGAACGGCTTGGCCGGGGCCGCGGGCACTACGACTGACAGCCGGCACTGAGTACAGTCGGATGACTGACAGCAGCACGAATCAACCATGGAATGCACAATGGTATAAAGTGGGTTGCAGTTGGGTTTCACACAGCAAGGAGCTCTCTGTTGCTATTCAAACACTGCAACACACAGCCGACAATTAACAGATACCACGACCGGTATTTGTACACAAGCATGGCAATCACCATCCAGTCAAGTTCAGCCGCCAATCGAAAGGGGGAGGGCAGGCACCGCAGGAAAAGCTTCTTTCGACACAACGAGGTGTCACAGAAAATCACATCCGCATCAACAAACACTGTTGAAGATGGCGATCCTGCGCCCAAATGCATAAAATACATTCCGCGCAAATCTGCCGCGGATGCACTTTCGTTCCCAGACATTCATGACGATACCGAGGGGGTGCCTGCCTTCGCGTCCCTTGCAAATCAGTTCCCTTCAGGCGCCAGCACTCTTGTGGACATTGGTGGCGGCCGATTTGACCAATGTACACACTGGGTGCTTGCAAACACTGGAATCGAGATGCGAGTCATGGATCCCTTTCAGCGCAGTGCGGAGCACAATCGATCAGTACAAGACTGGATCGAGTTCAGCGGCGGGGTCGATATTGCAACGAGCATGAGCGTCCTAAATGTCATTCCAGACCTGGTGGGTTCAGTCTTCCAGTGCACACTCACACGCAGATGCCATTCAACGCGATTATTGGGCGAAAAATACACAGATCGTTCATCAATGTAGACACAGCATGAACACTAAATCATTTCCCCACCTTCATCTTCCGTCATACTGGTGCAGGCCAACAGACTGGAACACATATGTGTTCTGCACTCGATTCTCAAAAGAGGCGGCGTCGCCTTCTTCAAAGTATGGGCGGGCATGTGGCCCCTGCGCGGAAGTGGAATCGCCGAGATGGACACCACAAACAACACTTACCAGGTGCGTGGAGATCGTCTGCTCATTGTATTGCAAAAGCCCACTCAAACTGGACGACATTTTGCTACTGATCCGACAAGCGATGGCAAGCATATCAGTGGGACTGACAGTGCGTATTCACCGTTTGCTTCATGCAGGCCAACTGTTGGGCGTCGAGCTTCTATGAGGAAGTAAGAGCAGTCTTTGGAGCAGAGAATGTGTGTGTGAATAACGACCGGAACTGTATTGTCGCAATGAAGCCAGAGTGATAACGCCGGGACTGTGTTGTCGTACGTTTTTTGTAAAACTTTCAGTAATGCATGACGGATTTGCCGCATTTTACGATGATTATAAATTCCGATGCTCTGTAAAAATCGGTTCCGACAAATCAACGCGAGATCTCGGATATAATATGATGACGTCATTCCCTTGGAGAGGTGTGCGGTGATTGGCTGAATGTCTGGCGCTGTCCTTGCAACGAAAATCCTTCCTTGCTTTGTACCACGCTTGAAGAAGCAGGCCACAATGCAGTTTGTTGCATGACATACATGCACACACGCACACACACACGCGCTATCTCTCTTTTCTGCATGGTGTCGGCTGCTTCCCTAGAGCACATGCATCATCAGTGCCGTTAGTGGTGAGGCAACCATACTCAGTTTGGACACAGCTCAGCCCTTCCTTGCTTCGAACCTTGTACGCAATCCGCACACATATAAATACAAGTTAGTTGATTTGAGTGCATATTGACAAGCGAAAGAGCTCAATGCAGTTTTTTAAGTACACAATTTTATCCAACACATTCTATTTATATTTCTTCAATCGCCCAATTTGCTCCACCGCCGGCCGACTGATCGGCACATTGCGTGGTGCACAGTTTCCACACACGCAACACAAGATGTATTCGCATCGGATGCAGTCAAGCGCGTTCCATGAGGGCGAACTTGCCGTACAGGCTGCCGTCGGGACTGTGGAACTTGCGAGAGACACATCCGAGATGATTGCGCCATTCGTTCCGGACGGCGCCATTGGATTCATCACAGGCCGCGAATTTGTTGTTGTGACCAGTGTCATTGCAACAACGGGGTTCGTGTGGTCAAGTGTGCTGTGGGGCTCCCCCGGATTCATCACTGTCACATCACCGACAGTTATCAGGGTGTCTGCGTCCGTTGCCCTTGCCGACCCACTCCGCGAGTCACTCACCTCCAACAATGCGTCCGACACAAAACCCGTGGGTTTGCTCTTCATCGACCTCCGAACACGAAGACGGTTCAGAATCAACGGCGATGTGAGCGCCGTGCGATTACCCCCAGCCAAATCAACGACATTAAACGCGGGCGACAGCACACTGATTTCCTTTGATATACGGATCCGCGAGGCATTTCCCAACTGCCCAAAGTACATACAGCGACGCGCCCCAGTGATGACATCGACAAAGGATCGAGACGCCCAATCGCACACAGCATCCTTGACCGGAGCACAACAGCGTGGGTTATCCGCACAGCAGCAAGCGTTTGTGTCTAATGCAGATACACTCTTCCTCTCCACCTTCCACGCGGGGAGCAGGAGAGCAGACGCGTCGCACCGTGGCGGGCGCCGTGGATTCGTGCGGGTTTTGGGACCCACCGCCATTGCCTTCCCAGACTATGTCGGCAACGGCATGTTCCAATCGCTTGGGAATGTTGCAGTCTGTCCACGTGCAGCCATCTCCATTGTCGGATGGGCAGAAGGAAATGTGCTGCAAATGACGGGCACGGCTGCGATACACCACGGCAACGCTGACTCCAGTGGCAGCGAGAGTGACACCGATGGTGAAAACACAGAGCGGTGGGTTTCATTCTCAATCGACGGGGTGGTCGAGCACATCGGCAGTGCGCCCTTTGCGTACTCTTATATCGACAGCTCGCCATACAATCCACCCGTTGCTGCCGAGCCCACTGCGTGCGAGTGGGTCGCTAGTCTCCGAGGACACGCCGTTCGGGGACAGCCGCACGATGTATCCGGTGTAGTGCTAATGGATGCCAATGCGGACGCCGACTCCGAGAATGCCGCCAGGCACGTGCTGTTGCGGGTGAAACGAGTGATTCAGGAGACACCACATGTGCGCACTTTCGTCTTTGAAGCGGCCGATCCGAAGCATCCGAGTGCTGTGCCGCGACTGTGGCGACCGGGACAGTATGGGACGTTTACGGTCACGCAGCCGGGAGGAACTAGCGTTGTGCGGACGTGGACCATTGCATCTGCACCGCCGCAACAAAGCACGGATGAGATGCGCACAATTGCAATCACCATGAAGCTCAAGGAGGGCGGCCTCGTTTCCTCGCAGGCACATCACACCGACGCGTGGGGGGTGGGATCGACCCCGCTCGCAATGACAGGTATCGGTGGCGAGTTTTCTCTATTCGACATGGACGAGACAGCAGGCGCACTTCGCATCGGAAGCGTCAACTGCGAGGGTCGTGGAACAGCGTTGCTGCCGCTGCCAAACGGTCGCGAGGGCGTTCTCTTCATCGGCGGTGGTGCGGGAATGACGCCGTTTCTGTCCATGGCACGTGCCCTCGCCCCTATGCATGGCACGGGCCTGGATGTCGTTGTCGTGCAGGCGGCGTCCACACCAGATGACATTATTGCTGGTCGCGAATTGCTGGCGATTGCCCGAAAGAGCGGGACCCCCATGCGCACCCACTCGGTTGTGTCACGTGCACGATCGCCAACACAGCCGAAGCCGGGCTATCAGCCCTCTCCGCACGGCATGAGTGGATCTTGCGAGTACACACTGGGACGCTTGGACGCCGTGCGCCTTCTGAATCTCGTCCCGGATGTCGCGCTTCGGCACGTTTTTCTCTGTGGACCGCCGACATTTATGTCCGCTATGAACGAGGCGCTTAAATCGCTGGGTGTTCCTGCTGCGCACATCGATTCCGAGAACTTTGCTTACTGAGAAATTACGGCTGAAGGGCTTCTGTTCTCATCGGCATAACTTGATAGCAGAGATCTGAATACATAATCTTGCATACCTATGGATGCGTTACAATTCCGTTTGTGTAATTCCGTTGTAATTCCGTTTGACGAATGAAAGTCCGCTGACCAATGTGCACTGATCACTGGCTCAGTGCTGGCAGCCGGGCGGCCATGAATCCCGACGATACCGACAGTCAGGCAAGGTATGCACTAAAGCAACACAAATATTAGCCGGCTCGCAATGAGTGTTCTATGCAGCCTTGCCGTCATCACATGCCGACACATGATTTGATGGCATTCGTCGCGGCGACAACTGTTGGCATTACAGTTGCACGACCGGATGCAGTTACCCGACTGCTTATCGCGGCCGGTCAGCGGCAGAGCGTTCACGGCGCCGATGGACGGTGCCAGTGCGCAACGGGCGACACCCCCGCGTGCGATTCATGACGATTGCGGGTCATTTATTTTGGGTTCAAAGCTGACACCTTTGTTGACAGGCACCACGTGCGGGGTGGTTTGAACATATAAGGAAACACAACGACGCAATGTGTGGCCGTCATAATTGCATATGACCGAAAAAGCATTTCTTCAACATTGCAAATGAGTGCCGACAGTGAAGGTCTGTTCATGGAAGTGTCATGGATCCTATCACAAGTCGCTCTATTCCCAGCTGTCGATAGTTACAATGTCCGTCTGCTCCGTTCCAAGGCGACGGAATATAATTAATCGAGACGCAAAACCGTAAATCTCGGAAGACCGCGAACTCCATCTATTCGTACATGCCTCTTTAATTGCAATTCATTTACACGCATGACGCCACTGGAGACGGAGTGCGCTCATCAAGTTGCCTGATTATTGATGTACACGCCGTTCATGATGTCCCTCGTGGACACATAAACATAGCAAATCATGCCACGCGCGACACTGCATTTCGGAACGCATCTTCTGGTGGCTTTGCTTCTGTGCATCTTGTCGACCGCGGTTCTTCTGACTGCGCACGCGGCCTCCATAAGTAGCTCCGTGATTAAACCGAACTTTCGTCTCGGCAACATCCTCTCTCTCACTGGCGTTGTGGGCGACACCGATCGCGAGAATGGCTTTGGCGTTGCGGCTGCGATTGACTATGTGAACGTCGCGGGACTGCTGCCTCTGAACGGCACGTTTGAACTTGTCGGGCCGCTGGACGATGCGTTCGACCGGGCCACGTGCCTCGAGGCGTCCATCCTGCTCCGTGACGCCTCCATCGTTGGTGTGGTGGGGCCAAATGGATCGCCGAGCGCCGTTACGAGCCATCTCATTTTCAAAAAGGTTGGCTTCACCTGTTTCATTGATGTACGAAATTATTTCTGTTTGTGGTGTGATGGGAATACTGGGTTCTAGCTTTACGAAATTTGTTCGTCCATCGATGACGTTACCCTGAATGCATTGTGGTGTGATTTAACCGTACGGCATTCGTCAGCGGCTTGTCGTCTATTCTACTCTGATTAGCTCTCTCTCTCTCTCTCTCTCTCTCTCTCTCTCTTTGTGGAGTCCATGGGCACAGCGCCTATGACACTGACTTGAATCCTACATCTCTCTCTCTCTCCTTCACTCCATCTGTCTCTCGCTGTCTCTCTCTGTCTCAGCTCTCTCTGTCGCTCTCTCTGTCTCAGCTCTCTGTCTTTGTCTCTGTCTCTCTTGTGGAGTCCAAGCGCACAGCGCCTAAGACACTGACTTGAATCCTACATGTTTCTGTCTCTCCTTTTTCTGTGTGTGTGTATCTTGTGGAGTCCAAGCCAGTGGGCATACTGACTAGCCTAAGTGCTGTTATTTGTACATGCGCGGGCAAGAATCTCTCGCAATGTATCCTCCGTCACTTACCATCTCTCTTCAGTTTAAATCCCTTTGTTGGAGTCGATGGGCTTATGCGTGAGGCGTTTTATTACTCTGAAGGTCTGTCATCCTGCCCTTTCTCTCGCTCATGCAGTAACTTGGCTCATCATGACATATTGCATCGCTCTACAGTACCATATACCACAGTGCAGCATGGCGTCATCGCCCGCGCTCAGCGATGTGCGCGAGTTTCCCTTTTTCTTCCGCGCGGCACTATCGAACGCATTTGTGAGTGTGCAATTGGCATGCTCACACAAGCAGACACGCACATCACACGCAAGAAGAACATGCAGCGCATTTTAACAATACTGACTTTTAACTGTCTTTCGGGGATATGCCTGCATCTTTCTATCTGCACATGTGCGCGCCGACAATAACTCCTGAACTGGATTCGGCGCGGAACGTACTATATATTATGTATTATAACCGCACACTACCAAACAAACACTCGCGCGCATGCAACAGGTGAGCCCCATGCTCGTCGATCTCTGTGTGCAAATGGGATGGCGCAAAGTGGGTGTTCTCAGCACGAACGACGATTACGGCCGGTCGCTTGCATCGGGGTTCCAAAAAGCCGTGAGTGAGCATGGCGGCATCACTGCTATTCTCACAGAGAGTGCATCACGTGATTCCAACGGGGTGATGGACTTTTCCTCGCAGCTGGGCGTGCTCAAGGTGCGTCACATATATTCGCTGTGGTGCATCACATTACATGTGTACACACCGCTGCATCGGCCCTACTGTATGCCAGCAATTGCGTGTCAAGCGTATATACCACACAAATTGGTTCACACTACGTTCGCAACAGTGCTTACTAATACAGTAGCATGGCACTTACTAGCACTGCCCTTGCAGTAACACAGCACTGACTGTAACTAGTAACACGGCTAACCATCCTTTCGTTGCCCTTTCTTATCACTGCGTGCACTTCGACTCACCTGCGCAGCGTGAGAATATACGCATCATATTTCTGCTGACATACAACCCTGAGTCCTATCTCGCACTCAAGACGGCGGACACGCTTGGCATGATCGGCCCCCACTACGTGTGGATATCGGAGCAGAGCAAGTCGCTCGTGACGGATCAGCTGCCACAGATTGCCCCTCCGTCGGAGCTTACTGCAGCGACTGCACTGTTCGCTGGCATGCTCTTCTACACACCGGCGGTCGGGCAGGGTCCTCTCTACGACACCTTCCTGCGCTATTTTGCGCGACGGAAGGCGTGGTATCTCAATGGCACGACGCCACACTTGCCAATCGTCACCGAAGAACCTCCGCCGCTGTCGACTGTCGATCCGACCTATCTTCCGATTGCGCCGCGTGCCGTGAACGAGTTTGACTGTGTGCTCACTTTTGCGCATGCGATATCCGACTCGTATGCGACGCTTGTCGAGGCAGGCGTCGACATCACGTCACTGTCTGCAAACTTGTCAACACTCACCACAATGCCTCGCGATCTCCCGGGTGGCAGCAGCATTACAGTTGGGGGTAGTGGTAGTAGTGGTAGTCCTGGGGCCGCCGTGGGGGCAGATGATTCGGACGCTGTTCCTGCAGACTTCACTTTTGGAGATCTGCTGATGAACAAAGTGCGCGCCACGTCGTTTGTCGGGGCATCCGGTCCCATTGCGTACGATGGCAACGGAGATCCCTTCCCCCGGTATGTGCGTGCAGAATCAGTGGACATGCTGTACTCTTATGGCTTGGGTTGTGCGTGGTTTGTGGAATGGCAGCGTGGGATTGAAACCGAGTGCCCTACGTCATTTCCATGGAGATCGTGGTGTGTGTGGCTTCCCATGCGGGGACTCTTCATTTTCTGTGCAATGTGCAAGAATTGGTGGTGTGTGTTTTGTTCGGCTGCTATGCTACCACTTCCATTAATCACGAAATAGAGTCTGAACGACGGAATTCACCTTCTTTACTGGGCTCATCATTGTCTCTTTGTTGTGAATTGTTGTCAATTGTAGGTACGTGCTGTGGAATTTGGTGTATGGACGGAATGTTCAAGTCGGTGATTACTCCGGCTCCACCGGACTGGCCATTACCTCTAGGTTCGTGTACAACGGCGGGTCGACGACCAATCCTGGTGACGGCCAGACAAGCGATGGCATGCCTGCGGGGACCATTGTGGGCATTGTGTTCGGCAGCATTGGAGGATTGCTGCTACTCGGCGTCCTCTTTCTCGCCGGTCGCGCAACTCGTCGGGCCAAGCAGCGCGCGAGGGAGCAGGTTGCGCTCCGGAAGGCGGAGGAGGAGCGGCGTCGCGAGGCACTGGCGCAGACGCAGATTGCGACGGCAGGCGACCGCATGAAGAGTGTGTTTCTCGCGAACATGTCACACGAAATACGGTCGCCGCTGAACAGCATACTGGGCATATCGGAGCTGCTGGAGGAAGACATGACAAGGCCCGCTGAGCGTGAGTCCCTTGCAATGATTCGGCGCAGTGGAGAGAGCCTCCTGCTCATACTCAACGACATACTTGACTTTTCGCGATTGGAGGCTGATATGATGGACGTTAAAACGGAGCCGTTCGATCCCATGGGCGTCGTCGAGGACGTCGTCTCGCTGCATGCAGGTGGGCTGCATGTGTTTTTATATGTGTTGTGTTGCTTGTGGCTTGTGGTGTGGGTATGTATGCACGTGCCTGTCTGCGGTGTATGAGTGAGTGTGTTCCAGCCGCGATATATGTATGTTTGTGTGAGTGTGAGTGTGAGTGTGAGTGTGATGTGCATGCCTATGTATTGACGTGTCTTTGTGTTATCCCTTCCAAGGCCGTTCATCAAGCAGAATTATGCTGAATGGCGATTGTGCTCTGCGCATATATTTTCATATCAATGCCCCGCATCGTCGCTGTTCGCTGGTTGTGTAACTGGCACAACATCCGCTCCTATATATTGCAGAGATTGGCTTTCGAAAGGGTATCGAGACGTCCTTCCATGTGTGCTGCGGGTGTGCCGCGTGCGCGAACACAACGCACACAAAAGCCACATCGAGCGACTCGGTGTGCATGCCCGAATCCCTCATGGCTGTTGGAGATTCAAGTCGCTTCACGCAAGTTCTCTCCAACCTCGTCTCCAACGCTGTCAAGTTCACCGATTCGGGTCACGTGACGGTATGTGTGCGAGCTGCCCGTCGCGTACCCGAGGGACAGTGCTCTCTTGCAGCGGACGATAGTGCCACGTGGCCATCGCACGTTGTCGAACGAACATCCACCGATACCCCCAGTCACCAGTCTGGCGCAGTGGGGATGGGGGATCGGTTTCTTTTGATTGAGGTGCATGACAGTGGCATTGGGCTCCCTGCGGACGAAATGCCTCGCCTGTTCTTGCGATTTCAGCAGGGCGACAACTCCATGTCCAAGCGGTACCAGGGCACCGGCCTCGGCCTTGCCATATCCGCCAGCCTCATTCAGCTCATGGGAGGCAAGATTGGCGTGCGGTCTTCGCAGGGGCGCGGGTCGATCTTCTGGTGCACGTTGCCGTTAAGTCAGGGGCGGTGTGGGCCAGACGCAGGCGCGGGCGCGGGCGGGCGCATGCCAGTGGGGGCTCCAGAGGGTACCGTGGCGCTGCTCAGCGGCGACCCAATCTATCTTGCGTCAGCCCGGACATGCTGCATGCTCCTTGGTGTTATGTGCACTCCGTCAGCGGATGCGTCACTTGCGACCGCGCCTCTGTTGCGCAGTTCCAATCCGCCCGCACTCGCAAGCGGATCTTCCTATGGCATTCAGACAGTTGAAGGATCGATTCTCGCCGACTGGGACTGGTTTGTCGGCACTGGGTATGGGGACGCACGCACAATGCGGCCGCCGGGCGGGTCTCCGTCGCATCTGTCGTGGTTCAAAGCGCCGCCGCGTGGAACAGGACCCATCCACGCATTTCGCAAGCCGATTACCCGCGCTAAAGTCATGGTTGCGCTCACGGGACAGGCGCCAGACTACGCGAGTGCATCTGTCTTGAACTTTGACGGTACATCACAGCAGTTTGATGCTACGCAGACACCCTCCGAGTCGGATGGAATGTCCTTCGCAGCCGAGTCGATTGCGAGTGCCATTGAAGCGCTTGCGGCGTCGGCGAAAACGGCGGCATCGCCAAACGGCACATCTCCATCGATGGCATTAAAGGTTCTCATTGCGGACGACAACACCATCAATCAAAAGGTTGCTCTGCGCATGGTGTGCAGTATGGGGTACGCGGGTGTCACTGTTGACAATGGCGCACGGGCTGTGGACGCGTATCTCGCCGCTCCGGGCACGTTCGGGATCATTCTGATGGACCTGCAGATGCCTGTTATGGACGGGCTGGACGCAGCGCGCCAAATAAGGAGCGCAGAGGCCGAACGAGGGCTCTCACGGGTGCCCATTTTTGCTCTCTCGGCAAGCACGGCATCTGATGTGTCGGCAGCGTGTGCTGCGTATGGAATGGACGGCTTTGTCGAAAAGCCATTTCAGCGCGCGCAGCTCGAGAGGACGGTGCGCAGTGCGTGTGCACCCAGGACGTAAGGTATAATGGGATGCACCGCGTGATGGTATGCCTGTGGACTGACCACTGAGCACCGCACGTGAAGCAGCGCCGCATTCGCCATCGCTTACAGTCGCCATCGTTTCTGTAAGCATCATCGCGAAACTGCAGCTGTAAGAGCAGGGTACTGAATGTAAAAAAATCTAATCTGCTTTTGAGCCAATCAAGGATTCGATATCCTCAGTTGGTGGCAAAAATGCAAGTTGAAGTCCACGAATGCTTCGAGACCAGGTCTTACGTGTGAGACCGTTGCCGACAGACGTAGATTGATTAGAAAATTCACATTTTTCCCAAAGAATTTTTTCGGTGTGGGAATTACATTTCTTGACACTGGTTCCATACAATTGTCGATACACACACACGCACGAACGAAGAATGGGGAAACGCGCATTGACGAGTTGAAAGTACTACAAAATAGCCTCTCTATGTGGCTTTGAATTGCAATCGGACTTTCAACTTTCGTGTCGACAGTGGCCTTTATTCCATTCGGACTTGTGTTTTTTTGGTGTGGATTTGCTTTTGTGACAATCGATATTCGTTCTTTGACAGTGGCCTCATTCCTCTCAGACTTGTGTTCTTTGTGTGGACTCTATTTTGTGACAATCGATATTTGTTCTTTGTTTCAGCGTTTCAATCGCTTCACTGGCATCTTGGTTACTTGGCTTCTTGGCTGTTCTTGGGACACATACATATTTGTTGTTGGTTTCTGTTCCTGTGATATGCAATCGGTTGAAAATGTCGGACGTTGTCGCAGTGGGTTCAATTTGCTCGCTCCCGAAACGGTGGTTCACCACATTGTCCCGTATCTGTTGAACGTGGACGTGTCGTCGCTGGCGAAAGTCAATCGTGCGCTCCACGCGCACCTGCGCCAAAAGCGACTTTACCACCTCTGGCCTCTGCACAATCGAAAGTACATTGAGGACGCGACATTTCGCAAGGAAGTGAAGGCGACCATTCCTGTCGGCCGCTTGGTGCTGGATGGGTGTAACTGTGGTGAAGCGAATCCTCTGCTGGGGGCTTTGCAGGAGTGTATTATGCTTGTGTTAATAACAAGCCTGTCCGCCCTGACCTGTCGCCCCTGCGTAACGTGCAGGAGCTGGTTGTGTCAGGTGCACTCCTTGATGTTTCACTCTTCTTTAAGCTTGCAACATCTCTCCCTGAATAGGGGCACAATTGTGAATGCCGCGCTGCTTTCCAGGGTCCCTGTGATTGAACTGACTGATGTTGAACTTGATTCGCTGGAATTTGTGAACGTGAAACGGGTGAAACTGGTGTCATATGCTTGGCCTGGGGGTGTCGGCATTACCGACATTTCTGGGCTGCGTAACGCCCGTTTCGTTACTCTCGAACGGATGGAGCATCTTGTTGACGTGTCGCCTCTGGCAAATGCGATCGAGGTGACAATTGAACCATGCGACAAAGTTTCGTGGGTGAGTCTTCTTACTCTTGGCGGTGTAAAGAAACTTTTTTACAGGCCATCTCCCAGTCGTTACAACAGCTCGCCCTATTCAGCTCCGAATGTGATCCCCATTGAGTTTGCAAATCTGCATACTCTGGAGATGACAAACACGATCGTTGTCGATATTACTCAATTGGGAATGATTCACACACTTACTCTGTTCAATTTGGATGAGGTTAAAATCCGTAATGACTTCCTTGAAAAGCTGGGCTCAGTTCACACTTTGTCTCTTTGTGGGTTTGCTGTTCCTAAGAAGAATCCGAAAATGTATTTATTGGGCAATATTCACTCATGGGACCTTTCGTATACAAATGTGAGTGATGTGTCATGTCTGGGCAGGGTGCATACGCTTTCTCTCGTGAATTGCGATTTAGTTGAAGACGTTTTTGCACTTAGTAATGTGCACACCCTTAACCTTTCCAAAACTGCTGTTGTGGATGTGTCAGCACTTAGTCGATGTTATGCGTTGAATCTGTCATCTTCGAATGTTCATGATGTTTCCATGCTGGGACATGTTCATACCCCTGACCTTAGCTATAATACACCAAGGTGGCTGATGCCAGCGCTCTTGGGAATGTGCATATTCTGGATCTTTGTCACACCTCAGTGAAGGATGTGTCTATGCTTGGTCATGTTCACACACTTAGTGTTAAAAAATGTCGGATTGAAAATGTTGATGCGCTTGGTCAGGTGCATTCCCTTGATCTGACTTTTTGCCCTGTTTCAGACGTGTCTGCACTTGGGCACGTGCACACACTGTTGCTTGTGATCTGTCGGAATGTGTTGGATGTGTCTGGACTCGGAAACGTATTTCATTTGGACCTTTCTCACTGTTATCTTGTCAAAGATTTTTCACCCGTGGCAACTGTCAATGTGTCTGTTCTAGTTGCAGGACCACTTCAAGTTGATCTGTCTGTTCTGTCTGGTGTACGTGGGTTGTATAGTAATAAGATTTTTTCAGCCTACAAATGAGAAAATGAAATTAAGACTTAAAAAAACAGTCTCCTTACTGATATCAGCATTCGCCATGCCTTTGATTCAATCGCACGATCGGGGCTCTCATACGACAGCTGAGAGGCGTTGGTGACTATGGCCACGGCGTTTATTGAGGACTGTGAATCACTGACTATTTGCGCGTCGTCGACGTTTCTGTCTGCGGGCACTGCGTCTTGCTCTTATGAGGTGTGAGCGAAACATGTGTCGGCAATCCTTCCGGTACCACGCCTTGAGCATACTTCACTTGCTTAGGAAGGACTCGTTCGCCGGCATAAGCATAATCACGAAGGCACTTTCCCGCATTGGCGATATGCCCGCACCACCGCGACAGCTTCCTCAAGCCATACACAGTGCCGATGATAGGGGGGCTTCATTGGGCCGCCAGGGAGGCAGTACTCCGCACCCACCCAACGATGCCAGTGAGAGGGGCACTGGCGAAGGCCGTAGGACTCGTTCGACGCCGGAGTCGTCCCAGGCCAGAGGACCGCGCCGAGTGTCTGTAAACGTGCGTGTGATTCATGGATACAGGGATCGCCGACTGCGTCGAGTGATGCTGTGGACTGTGCCGAGTCGCTGTTTTGCGTGACGCTGAGCATTTGCAATGAGGCCATCAGCAGTGCCGACACGACGTGCCCTGTCGCTGCTCCTCTACGCGGGGGATGGAGGGAGCGTCTGTTTGAGGCTGCGGGTGTCTCGGAACAAGCGCGACGGAAAGTCCTTCAGGTAGGTGCAATTCGGTGACGTGTGGTTATGACTATATATATTTGTACGATCTGTGATAGTGTCCATATTCTTACGAGCTATTCTGTTTTCTGGTATGTTCGTTATCTGTTATGTCAATGGAACGTGGTGCAGTCGTCGTCAACACACGTGTGGTTTGTTGGCAAAGCGGTGGGCAGTGGAGGGCTTGCGTTTGTTGTGAAGGACGGGCGGTGCAAACACCATTTTGAACTTCTGAGCCGGTTTGCGGGGAATCCTGCATTTGGGCGCCTACGAGGATGGGTGCATGACGCCCGCAACAAGTACAGATATGCTCTTGTGTGCTTGACTGGCTGGATGCAGAGCCGCCGACACTCAAGTCTACGCCGGTGATGGTGGGTGCGGTAGTATAAGTCGCTCAACAACCGCACATGACACTGCCTAGCCACCGCCCAGCCTGAAGGTGTATTGTGTCAGACAAAATCGAATCCCGTGTGCCGAGAATCGACGGCGGAGACAAGGAGGCGGCGCAAATCGGCCTCGTGAGAGTACGCCGGGAGCACCAGTGTGTTGAAGCTGCGAACAAAGGCACAATTATTAATGCATGCCGTGGCGTGTGTGGGGCAGATATGGCAGTACAGGGAAATAAAACGTCAATTACTGAACAAACAAAAAACGGAACCACAGCAACGTATTGTGGGCGAAAGTGTCTGTGGCCGCTCTGCATTGCGAGAGAATGAGTCCACACCACACTTGACAAGAGTAAAACGCACCATGTTCTTGCCGTGGGATGTGCGAGAGGAACATTCCCGCCACCCGAGACGTCTGTCGGTGGAAAAAATCCTTCCCTCTGTGCCAGTGGCCCGTCGTCCCCCAACACTACCTCGCCTTCCATAGTATCGTCGAGCTCCATCTCAGCGGTGACATAAGTAACAGTGCTGTCGCATGTTGTGTTTAGCGATTCCCCGGGCGAGATGGGAACGCCGCGGTCACCTGCCGGAGTATCTGGACGCACTGCCTCTGGCCCAAGGGCGATTGTGAAATTCTTCACACCGTGCGGACCACGGAGTCCCGAGAACCCAAGCGAGGGTACGGCAGAGAGGCCCGTCACAAAGCGAAGAAGGCGCTTGCGAGCATCGTCTGTCATGTCGTGTACGCAGCGCCAGAACCAGGCCACCTAGGCACCCGGGGGGGGGGGGGGGGGGGGGGGG
>CALSCR010003381.1:0-42890 GCA_943704495.1 Pigoraptor chileana | reverse complement strand
GGGGGGGTGTTGTGGATGCGAATGGTGTTGGGTGTTTTTACATCGAAATGGTTAGGGTTAGACAGACAGAGCACACCAGCAACAAATAATCCATTGAAGCGGAGCGACAAGGACAGTGAACAGAGACTGCCGCACACTGCCGCACCGCCGCCCACCTGCTTTGTATTGGGGTCGCACCCGTCGTACTGTGTGTTGCGCTGCCAGTCGTCCACATCAATTGCCCCCACACTTCCACACAGGGCGGCCTGCAGCTTCTCCGGCTGGCCCCCAAAGGCCAGCACGAGCGCCCCGTGGGTCAACACCGCGTAAAAGCCCTCCGCAAACGCCCACATGTGACCGCTCGCAGCTGCCATTCCCCGGACGCGCGCGTGCGCATACCGCCGCACAAATTCCATCCGATTGTCCATGGTGACGGAAAGGTTGCCACCGCGCTGCACAAGCGCAAACACGTCGTCAGCAGAGCGGGCGCTGGGGAGACTTATCGCAAAACGGAGATCGGCGTACGCACCGCCGTCACCAAAATCGGCTGCGCTTGCATCGAGAGCGAGCGTCCTCAGCGAGCGTGCGACATCGGCGTCGAGGCGCGAGAGCTCGAGCAAGAGTGCGCAGGCGCAGTGAGAGGATGTGCAAATGACGCCATCGCACAGCACCGCCGGCAGATCAGCGGCCCTGCCAGGCGCGCCCCGGATGCACCCACAGCTGCATGTGACCTCCGCCGGGAGTGACCATCTGGTGGGGCCCAGGAGCAGGGAGAGGCACGTGCTCGTCGACAGAAGCGCACCCGCGGTTGCGCCTTGGCACAGCCCAACGGCCAGCAGTGACCCCAGCAGCCGCAGTCGCATCGCCACAGACCCATCCGCACACGCATCCATAGTAAAGGTGCTACTTTGGCGGCGCTGGATGCCCGCGTTGTCGACATCGCTGTCGTCCATGCTCCTGTCAATGCTGTTGTCAATGCTGCTGTCACGGAAGAGCGGGGCGGTCGATGCGATATTGAACACAGTTCTCCCGTTAAAACCCTCAAACAACCCACACCCGCCCACGTGATCGACCCCACCACAGCCGCCCGCGCCTTGCGCCCACTCACACTCGCCCTCAATAAGCAGTCTTGTCACCTCGGCAAAAAACTCCCTCGTTACGCCCACGCCGTGTGCAATTTCCCCAGCAAACGAAACGTCGAGACCGACGCGAAGATCCCCATGCTTGTGCCACCGCACGCGCCCCGGTCCGTCTGCACCGGCGTCGGCGTCAAAGTCGTCTTCAAAGTCAGAGTCGTCCCCGTCGCCGTCCTCCCACCCACGCGACGTCGACCCTGCATGCTCTTCGTCAACCTCGTCTGCGAGCGCAAGGCCGCTGGCGGGCACGCCAATGCCATGCGGGGAGGTATCAGACATGCCCACGCTCCTTGCATCAGCACCGACAGAAAATGCAAGCGGCGCTGCGGAGACACCAGTACCACTCGCGTGCGCAGTGTGCGCCATAGCCAACCCTACCCCGAACCCTATGCTCCTCTCCGCCGCCTCCGCGCAGAGAGATTGCAGACGCTTGCCCACGGCCGTCAGTGCCGACGCAACAATGTTGCTGCGGTCGATGTCTATCCTGACAAGCCTGCGTCCCACGACAGGCACCGATGCCATGTCGGCGGCCATGACCCGTAATGCCTCTGCGGACAAGGCGAGCGCGTCGGCTGCACCGAGCGCGAGAAGCGAAGCAGCAAACGACGCCCAGGCAGTGCGTGCGTGCCGGAAGCGCAGCGCGTGGGCCTCGATGCGCACAGGGAGTGCGGGGGCACGTGATAGAGAAAAAGTGGCGATTGCGTCAGTGACCATCTGGGAGAGCACTCCCCCATTATGGGCAACGCTGCGTCTGAGCACAGCGTGGCACATAACCCCATCCTGGTACACACCGCCGCTATTGTTGATGCTGTTACTGCTGTTACTACTGTCGGTGCACTTCAGGGACTCGGTGTCGACGTAAAAGGGCGGGCGGACGGGGGAATAAAGGCCCGGGGGAGGTCTGTCATGTGCCTCGCCGTCGCTGCGAGACCCGCTGTCATCATCATCGTCGCCAGTGTCGTCATCATCACCCTCATCACCCTCAGTGTCGTCATCATCATCCCCAGTGTCGTCATCATCACCCTCAGTGTCGTCATCGCCTTCCCCACCACCACCCAGACCAAACTGGCCGTATGCGCCCTCCACGTCGTTGATGCTGCTGATGGCACCATTGCCGTCGCCCCAGCCGCTGCCGACTTCCACGCGCGCGTCAAGCTCATCAAGCACATCCAGCACACTGAGAGGAGACCCCTCGGCTTCATCCGCGTCGCTCATGTCCAGCACGTCCAAGACCGCGCCGTCGTGTTCATCCGGGGCGCCAGCGTCGTCGCTCCCACGCACGCCGCCACTCGCAATGCTGGCGGATTGTGCACCCCTGCCCATTGCGCCAAAAACGCCCCGCGCAGCGTTTAAATCGTCCGCTAATGCATCCCACGCGCCCTGCCTCGGCATGCTGGCAGTTGACTCTGGCAAAAGCGCGGGCAGCGTGGGCTCGGGGGGCAGCGTCTGCATCTCGGCGCTGCACAGCGACGCGAGTTCGACGCCGTCGACGCAAGCCAACAGCGCAGACGCAAGTGACCGCAGCCGCAACAGAACAAGGGGAACGGCTGAACGCGCCATCGGAGGGGCTCCGCGGGCAGAGGCCACGTCGGCGATGCATTCCTCGACAACGCGCAGGGCAGTACCCCGGATGAGCACGCAGGGTAGCAGCAGCTCCAGCGCCGCTTCAACCATGACGCGATTGGACAACGCGGGCGCGGGACGTGGGGCGAGCCCGAATGCAGCGGTCACGTGTGCATCCATCCACGCAGCGCCGGTCAATTCCATTGCGGCACGTGAGAGGGCGGCCTGCATGCGGTCGATCGCACCACAGACGCAGCCCCTCACACCGACACACACGCCCCCGCACGGCGCGACATCCGGGGGAGACGCCGTGTCCGCCGCCGCGTCAAGAACGGCCGCAAACGCACGTGCACACTGCGTGGCGAGGGAGACCTCGATCGGGCAGACGTCGATGTCCGGATATCCGCGACACACCAGCCCATTCGCCGCCGCCGCCGCGAGATGCTTTGGGAAGGAATCTCGCAGCGCGGGCGCCCATTCGGCAGAGACCTTTGCACAGAGCCCCCGCGACGCCCACTGCGCATACATCTGGTGATACGCGGGTGCCTTTGCGTGGCGGCCAGCAAGCAGCGCCGCCGAGGTGCCAAAGGCCGTCGTTGCCATGACATCGGCGCCGCGATCGACAAGAAGGCGCGCACAGCCCACGTGACCTGTGTATGCGGCGAGATGCAGCGGGGTCCATCCGCTGTCGGCCCGAGCGTCGACGTTCAGCAGAGGCCCATCATCCGCGCCGTCGGCTGCGAGGGGGGCGGGGATGCCGAGAAGGACCGCCAGGAAATCCACGTGACCATGCCACGCTGCGAGGTGGTGTGCGGCGGTGTCATCGTCGGTCACGCACTGCGGGTTTGCGCCTGCTGCAAGAAGCAAGCGTAGCATGTCCACGCCGCCGCCCTCCGCGGCCAGGTGCAGCGCCGACGCCCCATCCTTGTCCACAGCGCAGGGGTCAGCGCCGTGGTCCAGAAGCAGCCGCGCACACTCGAGCGAGGCCGGGCGCGCGCTCCGATAGGCGCAATTGAGGAGGGGAGTGAGGCCACGTGTGTTGCGCACCGACGCCGGGACACTGGCATCCAGCAGGAAGCGCACACACTCGGGGCTCGTCGCCTCCGCCGCACAGTGGAGCGCCGTGTCGCCGGCAGTGGATGCGGCAAACAGGTCTGCGCCTGCGGTTGCAAGCATGTGCAGGCACGTGGCATCCCCGCCAAGCGCAGCCACGTGCACGGGTGTGATCTGTCTGAACGATGCAGAGGCGCTGGCCCCGGACATGAGGAGCAGCCCCACAAGCTCGCTTCCCGCCGTAACGGCCAGGCGCATGGCCACGGGGGACCGCGGGTCTGCACCCCGCGATATAAGCAGGCGCACGATATCAGGAAACGACCCGTTGATGGCGTAGCAGAGCGCACTGAGTGCCGTCGGCGTCTCCATGTTGGGATCGGCGCCGGCGTCGAGCAGCACGGACACGCACTCGGCGTATCCTTGGGACGCGGCAAGCATCAGTGCCGTCATGCCCTGTGCATTGGCATCATTCACGCGAGCGCCGTACGAAAGCAGCAGAACCACGCATGCCCTGGAGCCCGACGACGCCGCGGCAAGCAGCGAGGGATTGCAGCCTGCGTGCGGGCGGACCGAGGCGTCGACGCCAGCGACGAGAAGTGCTTCCACTGCCCGTGCATTTCCTGCCGTGCATGCCTCGTACAGACGCCGATAGGACGCAGATGATGATGATGACGACGCCAACGCCGACGCCACTGCTGGTCGGTACAGTACAAGTGCATTGCTTTGGGGCGCCGAGTGGGATGCGTCGTCCGCCGTCACGCTCCCAGCGGCATTGTCTGGTGGGGTTGTTGTGTTATCCTCACTCATAGAATGGTCGTTGAGAGGTTGTGGGAAATTTCCATCTTCCATCGACATGTGAATGGGCAGTTCAGTACCCGTGTTCATGTCGCTGTCATGCACACCGGCGCCCTCGCCATTGCCGTCACTGGGGGCATCAACGGGGGCATCAATGGGATCCAGACCGCGATCGCCCATTGCTGACATGTGGGCTCAATTGGCAACCGTCGCTGTGCACTTGCGCGCGTCCTCGCCACGACGACTGAGGGACGACTGAGGGACGACTGAGGGACGGCTGAGGGCCTCACTCATGTCGATCAGTCGACTCTGGCCATCCACGGATCGGTAACGCAGTTTCAAGGCTTGCTTCGTCTTCTCTTTTGTGTTTTCTCTTTGGCACAATGCTCAAGCACCCAACCAATTGCTCATTTGTCGCAGGCACCCCATTAATGAAGCTGGGCTGCAAGTAGTAGCACTTGAACTCACTCCCTTGGGGATAATGATCTCTCTGATCTTCCCTTTGTACAGTAGTAGTCAACGCCATTGCCGCAACAGTGTAACAAAGTGGCAGCGGTCTAATGACGGCATTGTGACGCAGGTGCCCACCGCAATCACGTGATGTTTATTGTCATTAATCACGTGATCTTATTTGGTGATTGGCTCATCCGGGGCGTGTGCGTGGGACAGGGGTAATTGTGCTCAGTTGCACGTGAGGACGTGAGGATGCATCACCAATCTCCCTCTGTCGCCGCGGTTGCCCCTCCACATCCCATCCACATCCACATCCATCCATCATTGCGCTCGCCTTCTTGCTCCCGCTGTCGCATCCGTCCCTGTCCTATCTTCCCCTGCAACCACGGCGATCCATCCCTCGTCTATGTATAACTGCACGAAGCCCTCTCCATCTATCCCCAGTTCTCCTATCCGTTGGGTATCATCTCGCCTACTCACAATCGAAGGTAGTGCATCAGTAGCCGATTGATGCTGTCTGCAAAGTGATCATGTAATAGCCCTTGATGCATTGGAATCGTGTGACACACTGGCATATTGCGGCTGCAGAGGGACGGAATGTAGCTGTTGATGATCGCTGTGCCGCATCTACCGACGTCAGGTTGTTGATACCAAGTGCTGCTTGCTACTCTGTGTGTGTGTGTGTGTGTCACAGGGTGCCCTCCGACAAGTGGACTCGTGAAAATGCTTGTGCTTTTTGAGACGCCCGCTGGGTATGCCCTCTTCAAGGTCCTTGACGAGGGCAAGCTGAAGGACACGGACAACCTCTTCAAGGAGTTTCAGACGCCAGAAGCCGCATCCAAAGTGTGCGTGTTGTGGGCCCCCCACCTGTGTGCGTGCGTGCGTGCGCTCTTCTGTTCGTTGGCGGGAGGATAGTAATGCGTGATTGCGCTTGCGCTTGCAGCCAGCATCGCGGACTAGTGCTCGCCTGCCCCAGTGGGATGGGCCATGATACATGCATCCTGCTAGCGGGTGGAGACGTGTGTTGACTGCAGTGTGTTATTTTTTGTGATTCCGTCCGTGCGTGTGTGCATGCGCAGGGTGAAGCTCAAGGCATTCAGCAAATTCGAGGACACCACCGAGGCGCTTGCGGCGGCGACGGCGCTGATTGAGGGCAAGCTCGACAAGAACCTCAAGTCGTTTTTGAAGAAGTCTGTGGTCGACAGCGACCTCAAGGACAAGCTCGCTGTCTCGGATGCAAAGCTCGGCGGTGTCATCAAGGAGAAGCTGGAGATCAAGTGCCTCCACGACAGTGCTATCATGGAGCTCTTCCGTGGCATTCGCGGTCAAATCAACGCCCTCATCACTGGTGCGTAGTGGGGACCTGTGTACGCAGTCGCTCATGCCCCACCCTCGCTGTGCGCTTCTCAAAGGCGTGTGTTGTGTTTGGGTTTAGACAATGACTGGTTATTATTGGATTGGCTGTTTGACTGGCTATGAAGGGGAGTACATGGCCTTATTGAGTTGATGAGGGGGTTGGTTTGTGTTGCATTGTGCCGTTTGTGCGTGTGTGTGAGTGGAGGCGGAGAGGGGTCGCTGATGGATACCATGGCCTTTTTGCCGAATCAACAAATGTGGATGCAACCCATCTTGTCACTACCTCTGAGACCCCCTGTCCCCTCCACCTTACATCGCATGCACGTGTGCGTCCCCATCGCATGTGTGTTTTTTTTTTGTGCTCAAGTGTGCATGTTCAAGCCTTATATATTCTTATTTTGGCCTTGGTACTCATTCCCCTCCATATACATCTGATGCATCTTTGTATGTTTGTGGCTTTTGTTGATCTGGTCCGCAGGTCTCCCGGAGAGCGAGATGAACGCAATGGCACTGGGATTGTCGCACAGCCTCTCGCGGTACAAGCTCAAGTTCAGCCCCGACAAGGTCGACACGATGATTGTCCAGGCCATCTGTGGGTGTTGTTGTTGTTGTTTTTCCGTCAACGGCGTGTGTGCTGTGTGTTGTTGTGTCCACATGCACTGATATTATTGTAGTGTTGTGTTGTGTGAGTGTTGTGTTGTGTTGATCACTCGTCATCACTCCACCACGGCCCCGCACTCACACACTCCCCCACTCTCTTTGCTGCAACAGCCCTCCTCGACGACATTGACAAGGAGCTCAACACGTATGCGATGCGCGTGCGCGAGTGGTACGGATGGCACTTTCCCGAACTCGGCAGAATCGTCGCCGACAACATTGCCTATGCAAAGGTCGTCAAGAAGATGGGTGCGTACGCTGCAATGAATTAATGAATCAATGAATTGGCCAATTGGGGTCACTGCCTGTCTATAAGTGGTGTGCCGTGCTCCTAGTATGGGAGTATGGCGGAGCCTGTGTGTGAGCCTGGCTTAGCATGGCATCGCGCATAGGCACGAAGATGCCCGTGTACCCTTTGCTGACGGTTGCCCACGTGACCTTATTGTGGGTTTTGTGTGTGTCTATTTGATTAGGCATCCGATCGAAGGCCGCATCGACGGACCTGAGCGAGGCCCTCCTCGAGGAAGTCGAGGCTGAAGTGAAGGAGGCCGCGCAGATTTCAATGGGAACGGAGGTGCGGCAATGTTCTTGTTCGTATTTTGTTGTTTGTTATGCTGTGCGGGTAATCAGGATATATAAGTAGGTTTGTGTGTTAACGGCCTCTGCTTTCGCGCGCTGCCCTTGCTTCTTGGTTGCAGATCTCCGAGGAGGACGTGATCAACATCACATACCTTTGCGACCAGGTGATTGAGCTCTCGGAGTACCGCGGCCAGCTCTACGACTATCTGAAGAACCGCATGAACGCAATTGCACCCAACCTCACTCTGATGGTTGGCGAGCTTGTCGGCGCCCGCCTGATCTCCCACGCGGGTGTGTTTTGGTTGCGATGATTGATCCTGTCTTATTGCTGTTTATTCTGGTGTTGGTGTGTGTGGATGCAGTTGTTGTGGGCTGTTTGCGTGTGTTGCATCGCATCCGGATGACCCCAAGGCTCACACCCAGTTTGCCTGTTGTGTGTCTCTCCCCGCAGGCTCGCTCCTCAACCTCGCAAAGCACCCTGCGTCCACCGTCCAGATTCTCGGCGCAGAGAAGGCCCTCTTCCGTGCGCTTAAGACAAAGCACGAGACTCCGAAGTACGGTCTTATCTACCACGCGTCTCTTGTCGGCCAGGCGGCGCCCAAGTTCAAGGGCAAGATTTCGCGTGTGCTTGCGGCAAAGACGTCGCTCTCTGCGCGCGTCGATGCTCTTGGCGAGAAGGCCAACCTCGAGATTGGCATTGAGAACAAGGCGAAGGTGGAGGCGCGTCTGCGTCAGCTGGAGGGACGGACGGTGCACAAGGCCGCAAACACCCCCAAGAGCGCCACGAAGGACAAGTACCAGAACGTCAGGTGCGTCTGGTCGTAGCTGTTTCGCTCCCTCTGACCCTCGTTCTTGTGGAGCCCATGGGCACAGCGCCTATGACACTGACTTGAATCCTACATCTGACCCTCGTTCACATCGAATGTTGGGCTATTTTGTGATGATGCATGATGCCGTATGAGTAGTGAAGGCGTTTTGGGGTTGCGTGTTTTTGTGTTGGTATATTTCGCAGTGTTCGACTTTACAGCATGCATCCAATTGACACGCTCTGTAATGTAATTGATGTGCTTTCGTTTGTGTGTCGTGCAGTGAGGTCAAGGCTTACAATGCCGCCGCCGATTCCACTCTGGGCAAGGCGACGCCCGCCAAGCGGAAGGCTGAGGAGCCTGCCGAGGGCGAGAAGTCTGCTAAGAAGGAGAAGAAGGAGGAAAAGAAGGAGGAAAAGAAAGAGGAAAAGAAAGAGGAAAAGAAGGACAAGAAGGACAAGAAGGACAAGAAGAAGCGCGATGACTCTGACGACGAGGACGAGAAGGTGGGCTTCCGATATGGCTTGCATGCACGTTTTTTCAAAAGTCCTTGCTCATATTTTTATGTCTTGTGAAGGAGATGTGGAATATTGCTGATGTTCGTGTTGTCCGTTGTCTGTTGTCTTAAGCAGGAGTCGAAGAAGGCCAAGAAGGACAAGAAGAAGAAGTAGAGTGGAATGCCCCACTGCTTCGACTGCCTTTGGTCTCGCTGCCATTTCTTCTCTGCGTTGTCGTGTGTTGTGTGTTGTGCTTGACTGCCGCCGCGTTTCGTCGCTGTTTTTTGCCGTGTGCCTGTGTTGTTTGTGTTCTTTTTCTCCTCTTCATTCTGCCTCCGCGAGTGCGACTGTGTCTGCCGCGGTGGCACGCGCTTCCTTCTTTTCCTTCTCTTCCCCTTCCCCTTCCCTATCTCTCTCGTCACTTTGCATCGCTGCGCGTAATTCGCCGTGCCTCTGTACTATACTCTGTGTGGACCCCCTGTGCATGCAGCAACACGGACATGGGTCGTCTGTCGCCTGGCCGCACGTCTCGTCTGACGGGCTGTTTGGCAGTCCCCACACACTCCATGTTGCGCCAATAGTGCGCACATGATGTCATCCCAATGAAATACTTGGACCACAAGACTGCTACTTGCAGGATTTGACTATCGATGGTACCGATATATAGTAACTTTTTTGTCAGAAACTGGGAACTAAATTGCCATAGTCGGATTCAAGTCCGAATTTCACACGTGCAAGTCATGAAGTGGAATTACACACAGTCTGGCAGCGCCGATCGTTCATAACGCGAGACATCGCATCTTGATATTATTTTTTGTTTGTACCATTCAATCTTACAAATACGACACCTCCGTCCTTTGCGATTTGAAAGACATAAGCATACCTTGCTTCAATTGTCGTTTATTGCGCCTTCACGCGCCTGGCTCACTTTTCCCGGTCACAGTTTATTAATACACAGTGCTCACTGCCTCGTGCACCGGCCATGTCCAAGCAGCTCGTTAAGCAGGCTCTGGGTACCCTCCTCGCCGACAGTGGTCGTCGTGCATCGCAAAAGAAGGATGCTAGTGGGACGGTTGCCGAATTTAGTCTGGATGAAATGGCCGTGCCGCGCGCCCGTGCGACACCAACGACGCTCGCGGCTGCACTGAAGCAGCACACGGCACGTGGCGGGGTCGGCAAGCTCAAGCGGCGCCTGAACACACAGAGGGCGACGGCCGCAGCCGCGAGCATTCGCCGTGCCGAAATGGGTGCGTGCAAGTGGTGTGCGTGTTGCTAATGCTGCAGCAGATGCGAATGTATTGCTTGGCTATTGCCGCCACCGTGCATCCTCACAAATCAATGCCGTGCATGTCATGTTGGTCGCTGATGCTGCTCCTTCATTTGCCACTTTCGCCCACCCAAATGAGTAGACTCGCTGCAGAAGGACGCTGTGGACGAGGATCACACAAAGGACAACCTCCGCGTGCTGCTGCGCACATTCAAGCGATCAAATACGGATGCAGTGGGCAAGGTGCGCTCTTGCCTTTGATCTGCCTGGCTGTGTTTGCTCATAGGTTATTATTGTATTTCCGCATGCTTTCAATATGCGTATGCGCAATACCCCCGCGTGTGTGCATGTGTGTGTGTGTCTAACGTGGATGTGTGCTCTCATTTTCCCAATGGCGCATGCAATGCATATTAATCTGTCTGTGTGTGTGTGTGTGTTCTGTCACGTGCTCGGTCAGATCCTCAAGCGCACGGCCAAGCGGCAGTCGCGCACAAAGGGCGAGCGCGATGACATCCGGCGGGAAGCTCACCGCACTGCGGGACAGGCTTCGCGTCCTCCGTCAAAGGCCGCAGCAGTCGGCGGCAGCGCAGGCAACGACGACGACTCGGACTGATTGCGTGTGAGTCGTGTGTGCGTCTGTATGTGTGGCTGTATGTGTTGCTGTATGGGCCTCCTCCATCCCTGCACAGCTCTCCCCACACACGCACCACACAGCACGTGGGTAATCACTCCATGCACACACAACACACACACATCTCCATGCATCAGTGCATTTTCTCCGATCAGTCGGGTACCGTTGCCACTCCCGATATCACCACCGCGCGTCTGTTGCGTCTGCCGCGTCTGTTTTCGATTGCGTGCGCACCACCGTCCACAAACACATACACAACATCCACAGCGACACTGTGTAAATATTGACAGGTTTCCCACTAAGTTGAGGTAGCATAGGCAATTCCCCACCCGCAGTAGTAGCGGTGCGCCAAACGGGCCAGAACAGCATGCTGGCAACGGTCGCATCGCCCAGTGGGCATGCGCACACCATTACATTTGCGTACATTTGCAAGGTTGACAGTCGTTCTCCCTCCTCGGTACCCAACGAACCACGCCAATACTTGCACACACAGAAACGCACGCGTGGAAAAACAAAACAAAACAAAACCAATTCAGATAACAGACCACCCATTAGAAAAACAAACACACACGAACCACAACACCAAAGAAGACGCAGAGTGCATAAACAGCACACAGCGGCAGTGAAGGCACGGGGGCAGCGTGCGATGCGGCCACACTGCAGCCCATCATGATGCACAGTGAGACAATCACTCATCCACCCATCCACCACAGCACCATCCACGCACGCGGGGATGCGCGCACAACACAACAACACAGCACAAAACACAAAACATACAAAGAAGGCTAAATCGCAAAGACAACACAAGAAAAGAAACGGTTCCGAATGCGGAGCCAAACGCGAATGTGCAGCGACTCACGACATGCGGCAGACTTCACACATCCCAAACGAAAACAATAAACGCACCGATACAACAAAAAAGATCAAAATAGTGCCAATGGCAGCAGCAAGGTCGATTGCGCGTCAACAGAAACCAGACTTAAATGGCGTCAATACGCGCACAACGACAGGCACCGCCCACGACACAGCCGTGGAAAAATGATAAATACCACCGCCAAAGATCAAAGCATTGCGGCGACGACCACACGCACAAGCACAGCGGCACAAATGCAAAACAAACAAACTTAAAGAGCTAAGACAGCGCAATACAGCGACAACGCGTAGCAGGGATCCCCGTGATGCTGCCGTGGCGGGTGCGCACAAATCGTCATTTATTCCTCAGGGAATGGAATCCGACCCGAATATTTCCCTCATCCGCTGTTCCGCCGCGCGCCTCGACCCAGCCGCATCCGGGTCTGGCGGCGCAATGCGACAGAGCTCCATGAGGCCGCACGCAAAGTCAGAGGGACGGTAGCACTCGCCATCGGAGCGTGTAGGGTCTGCGACGGGGAGAGGCGCGGGTCCCGCGACAACAATGGCGGGGGGCGGTGCGACAACAACCGCATTCGCATTGATATTGGCATTTCCCGACGCGACGGACAGGGCGGCCTCCACGGACGACGCCTTGCACTCGGGCGAGGGCGGGGACAGCAGGCGCAGAATGGCCCGCTGGTAGACTGCGCGATGGTCGTACATCTCGCGCTGGAGGACTTGTCGGGCGTTGCGCAGCGTCTGCCGTGCGCCGTCGAGGGGATGGGGCTTACAATGGAACCAGAGCGTGCCGTAGTTGGGATCCGCATTCACGCACAGCTGCAGAAGCATGTATTGATGTGATGGGACGCAAGTCAGTGTTTAGGCGCCATAAGTCAATGCGCTCCACAAATGTACACATGCATAAATGTAAAAACAAAAACAAGCAGTCGTCGTGACAATTTTGCAGGATCCATGCCCGGATGCATACTATGCGGCACTTCGCGAATCACATGCCACTATGAAAACAGTGCACACACAAACACACACGCACACACACACATACACACACATATATATATATTGCGCGCACCTGCTCAAGACGCGCAGTGTCCACATCTGGGCCGCATTCGAGGAGCTGAAGTCGCATTGCCTCGATGAACGAGTCTCCGTACTGCGGGGTGAACTGGATGGCAAAGTCGAGGAAGCGGCGTGCGGCGGCGGGGTCGAACGAGGGCGACAGAGGATTCAGCTTGATTCGCGCACCCTCACACCACACCTCGCCCGATTTGGGCACCTGCAGCGAACGCACACGCCCACGGACACGGACAAACAAAGAAAATGTACGGATACAGATTGTGAGCACAAAAATAAAATAAAATATAACCACCCCTACACGGATGCACACACACACACACAAACGACCACGCACCTCGCGCAGAGCAGCATGGAACATTTCGAGCTGAATCTGTTCGCCCTCCGACTGCTTGAGCTGGATGAGCATCGCCCACAGCCGCCCCGTGCCGCTGTGCACGGCAAGGGCGCGCTCCGCCTGCTCTGTCGCCGCATGGAGATTGCCCGCCCGCACCTCCAGGAGCAGCGACTCGAGAAAAACCTGCAGTGTGTGCATATGGTTGCATATGCGAATGCGCCCAACACAAGAGTCAACCACCGTTGTTGCAAAGAGAGGGCAAAGATAGAGGAATGCATCCCGCTGCACGACCCGGCGCACAGCAGCAAGCACGCAGGCACGCACACCCCAAACACGAGCAGACACACATGCAGCGACGCAGGCACGCACCCCCGCACGTGACACACAGGCACACACCAGGATGCACGTGAACACAACGCACCTTCCACTCGTGCTTTGTCTCCCTGCGCGCCTTTGCGAGGATTTCGCGTGCGCGCTCCACGTTGCCCAGGTACTCCTCGAGGCGCGCGCAGTCCAACAGCACCGCCGCCCGGTTCTTCAGCGGGACCTCCGTCAGTGCCCGCTGCAGCAGCTCACGTGCCGCCTGCGAATTGCCCGCGACGAGTTCGGTGCGCGCGCCCGCAACCCACACGCGCCACCGCAGGTTAGCGGGGCTGTGGAGAGCAGCAAGCGCATAGCACGCGCGGCTGCGGTCCAGATTGTCCGCGCGCTCCTCGGCCTGCGCATCCAAGACACATTGCACGTCACCAGGGGGGGGAGGGCATGATTTGTGAGTCAGAGCGACGGAAAGAAATGCTCGACATCGCAATTCGCATCACAATTCAAGCGCAGAACAAACTTCACTGCAATCACTCCAGTGGCAAGACATCACACAGCAGCCAAAGACATGGGGCAAGCACATACAAACACCAACAGACACCAACAAACACAATCGCAAACAAGCAGAAACAAACCTGAGCAGCCTCAAACCACACGCGCCACACGAGCTCCTTTGAGATGGCGTTGACTGCGCGTGAGACCGTCGCGTGCACATCGGAGAGGTCGCACACGCCGCTGGCGCACCCGAGGCGCTCTCCGAGCCGCAGCGCCCCAAACCACAGCGGGCCGTATCGGGGAATCTCCCGCAGACCCGCCTTGATGATTGCCAGGGCACGGTCGTACTCCTCGCACTTCTCCTCAAAGCGGAAGGCCTCGTAGTATATGGGGCCATACCAGTACACTGTGCTCATCAAATACTGCATTATTGTGTGCGTGTGTGGATGCAAGGGTGCGCGCGTGCATAGTGGCGATTAATTTGTGGCAAAGGACAATTTTGTTATCTCCTCCATTTCGTAGCGCTTTCGATCCTTTCCATCATTGCAGCCAAGCCAAGTGGATATCATGAAGGCACACAAAAACAGCGCCATCTCAGGCGGCAACAGAGCACAACCGCGGCAGAAGTCAAGCCCGTGCGTATCGTGCGGAGCCCAGTGTGGGTTGGGAGTGCATGCACTAGAGAAGGTGCATTCATAACAAACACAAACAAAACAGTCGCCCAGTCGCCCAGACCCTCAAACCCTCAGACCCTCAGACCCACAGACCCACAGACCCACAGACCCTCAGACACCCAGACACCCAGACACCCAGATACCCAGACATCCAGTCAGCCAGCCACAGCCACGTGTGCCCACCTTGAACACCTCGCGAGCAACCTCGACATTTCCCGCGCGTGCCTCAAACAGAGCGCCCTCGAGCATGACGCGCCACGTGCGATCCGGATCCATCGACGACAGACGGCCGAGTATGGCGCGGGCGCCGGCAAGATCACCCACGCGCTCCGCCTGCTTCACGGCCTTGATCATGATGCCGTCATTGCCGGGGCAGTGCGACAGACCCACTTCCAGGACGCGCTGTATGGGTATTGCACAGGGAAAGAGAGACAGAGAGTGGTTAGGAGTGTAAGGATTGCAAGGTCACATTAACACACAGTACATTAAAAAGCAAGTATAATGCATTGCGAGTGTATGTCTGTGGTGAGAGAGGCAGCTACTTTCATTTTGGACATGTTGAAGGATGCAGGACACACACACACATACACACACACAGTTAGTCTCAGCGGCGCCAACAATCGGCAATCGACAGGGGACCTCAGCATGCAACACTCTACACCAGCCATGCGCACCTGGCACGTGACCATCTCGCCACACTCCTCCTCCATTTTGGCCCACTCGAGCCAGCCCTGCACGGCGCGCGGGTTCAGGCTGCCGGCCATGTAGTAGAAGCCACGCGCGACCCGGATGCGATTCTCCCGCTTCGCGAGGTCCGCAATCTCAAGACACAGCCGCCACCGCGCGCGATCAGAAAGTCCATCGAGCGACTGCGTGGCATACACAACAGCAGACTCAAACGAATCCTGTGCGTGTGCGGCCGTTGTTACAAGTCGGGTGGTTGAGAGGGAGGACGATGGAGATTAGAACACGATTGGGGTCGAGGCACCATCAGCTAAACATCACACCACTACATAGGGCCAATGCATAGCGCACCGTTGCTAAAAACGCAACAGAAACAAAACGACACGCACAGACAGATATAGACACAGCACAGCACACAACAAGATACGCAGACAGGCAGACAGACAGACAGGCAGACAGACAGGCAGACAGACAGGCAGGCGGACAGACAGACAGACACAAGACGCACGGACACAAGACACACCAGTTCCTTCTGCTTGAACACCTTGAGAACATCGCGCAGACGACCGTTCACACCGATAGAATCATCGTCAAGTCCCGCCTGCGAGTCTTCCTGATCAGAATCGCCGCCGCCTTCAAAGTAGTCTCCACCCATGCCCATGCCCCCCATGCCCCCACCAGCGCCTCCATTGCCGCCGCCACCGCCCCCGCGTGGGGGCCCATACCCGCCACCGATTGCACCTGCACCCGACGCATTGGCCGGCGCACTCCCCAGTGATAGTGGCGCGGGCTTCTGCTTTGGACGCACAGAGGCCGTGCCGCGATCGCCGCGACCAACACCAGGTTGGGCAGACGCAGGCGCGTGCTGTTGTGCCTGGGACGCCCGCGGGCCCGCAGAGTGGTCGCCATACATTCCGTATGCGCCGCCCTCAAACGACCCATCCCGCTCGTGGGCCACGTGCACGCCTGCGCGGTCACCCCCCGCTGACGGCTGTGCGGGCAGTGCTCCACGTGCGCCCATGCCCATGCCCATGCCCATGCCCATGCCCATTGTCATGCCCATTGTCATGGCCACATGTGCGTGTGCCTGTCCATGTGCCTGTCCAGGTGCCTGTCCATGTGCAGCAGCAACAGCCGTCTGTTGCTGCTGTTGCTGCTGTTGTTGTTGCTTGTGGGCAATCGCATCACCTCGTCCGTACGACGCCTGATGCCCAGGATGCTGCTGCTGGCCGGCAGATCCCTTTGGAGCATACATGTGGGGCTGCCCAATGCCACCACCACCTAACCGCTGCTGTTGCGGACCGATTGCCATGCGTTGAAAGTGATAGTCAAGGGGCGCGTTGGGTCCCAACGGTCGCTGCTGCTGCTGCTGCTGCTGCTGCTGCTGCTGTTGTTGTTGTTGTTGCTGTTGTTGTTGTTGTAGTTGTTGTGTTTGGATGTGTTGCTGATGGTGCATGTGCTGCTGAGATGGTTGGGTAAGCGTCGGTCCCGCCGGAATGAACCACGCGGCCGACATACCGCGCTGCTGGGGAGCGCCGTTGTGCTGTCCCGAGGCCGATGGCGCCTGCATTTGCGCGGGCGATTCGCTTGCGGCCCATATGTTCTTTGCGGGCGCACTCCCGCGCACGGCAGCGTCGTTCTGGCCGGCGCGCACACCGCCGACCATCGACGGAAGACCACCCACATACGCATCGTTTCCCCAAATGGACGACGTTGTTGACGAGCGCACATCGCCCCACGAGGACGCGCCTCCACCAAACTGCCCCTGGCCACCGCTGCCGGAGCGCGCGTGCTGCAGCAGCGGATGCCCTTGGAGTAGTTGGCCGGACCCAGAAACCTCGCTCGCTCGCACTGAGGTATGCTGTTGCTGCTGCTGTTGTTGCTGCTGCTGTTGTTGCTGTAGGTGATGCTGTTGTTGCTGTTGCTGTTGATGTTGCTGTTGTTGCTGGAGCTTTGAGTGCATACCGGGCACAACTTGGTCATCCTCAAGGGGAAGCGAGCGCATGAAGAAGCTATCCACAGCGCCGTTGCCAGGGGCGACTGCCGCGTCCATCGCATGCATGCGGCCCACACCGGCTCCACCGCCGCCAACGTCTGCTCCACCGCCCATTTCGTAGTGCGATGCCCAGCCGTTCATCATGCCACCCCCTGCATTGCTGCTCGCCCCCCAAATGAGCGATCCCACAATAGACCTCTCGCCATCTCCAAACTGGCCGTACTGGCCACCTGCAACGCCACCCACGTGACTCCTCACGCCACGCACAGCGTCTGGGGACTGCCCCCTGCCCCCGGCGGCTCCATTGGCGCGCACACCGTCGTGGGCTTCACGCATGGCATCCTCATCGTCATCGTCGTCGCCGGATGTTTCGGCGCTGCCGACGAGCGCATCCGGCCCAAAGGTCTGCGCCTTCCACAATTGCTCCGTCACCTGCGGCACATTCGATCGCGTCTCGTGACGGGGGGTGCGATTGCCCTTCAAAGCGCGTCGTGCGCGGGCGGGATCTGATGTCGGCGAGTACGATGTTCCCCTCGAGAGAGGCGGAGGTTTCCGCAATTTAGATCTCCGTGCTGCAGCAGCACTTGCAAACCCTATTGCGTGTTGTTGTTGTTGTTGTTGATGATGTGACAGCTGGTGCTGCTGCTGCGAGAGGTATCCCCCCTGCGCACCGCCCATGCCCATGCCCATGCCCATGCCCATGCCCATGCCCATGCCCATTCCACTCGCAGCAGAGCCCGGCGGGGGCCAAAGCGCAGGTGAGTCGCACACGGACGGAGGCTCTGACACCAGCTCTCCGCTGGGCGTAATCTCAAGCTCATTGGGACCGCTAGGCGCAGACCCCTCAAACGCCTCAGTGAGTATGCGCCGAACCTCCTGGTCGGCGTTCCACGAATGGTCAAGCTTCATCGCATAGTGGGCATCGGCGCCACCGGGCCCGTACGGCCCACCGGACATGTCGTCGCCGTTGAAGTGGCCGTCATATTCGCTCTCCTCGGAAATTCTTTGGTGCGACTGCGACTGCGACTGCAAATGGATCATGCTGTCATACGGCGGCTGCGGATGGTGGCCCATAGGCACATGTGCATACTGACCGAGTCCCACTCCTGTTGAAATACCGCCGCCGCCGTTGCTGCCGCCGCTGCCAATCATGCCCACACCACCTGCACCGTCAGAAGCGCCACTGAAGACGGGATGTGACGACGCAGGCATCGCACGACCCGCCTTGCGGTGGGGCGGCAGTTTCGTGCCGGGAGACGCACGCTCCGTGTTGGCGTCACAAACGGCAGTGAAGAAAGTGTTGAGTCACGACGCCCTACAGCGCAGTGACGGGAAGCCCGCGTCGGTGCTGCGCAGATTGCGTCGCCGTCAGACCCGACGCAGTGCGCAGTGAACAAGATAACGACAGCGCCAGAGGCAAAAGATGCCCTGCGGTCTCCATCCACCAAGTGACACGGCACGCTACGCCGCGGATAGCCAGATGTCCGTGGTCGTGCGCGCTACGAACCAACGGAAGTCAAAATGTGGACGCGCTGATCGCTGGGACCAGACGCAAGACACACTAAATAGGTGCGATAAATTTAAAATAAACAAGGACAAAGTGATGAGATTAGCTGTCTGAAGTGTGGACCCCTTTCATGAAGCTGTGAGTAAGCACAGGAGGCCTTTGTTGCGAGAAGGGCGAAGAGAGTGCATTCCAGAAGCGCCACGGGGTGTGCGAATGTGTGGTGTCTGTGTGACTGACAATGACAAGAGAAAACTGTCCGATGGCAAGCACTCGTCACCCTTCGAGTCTCGGCGCTGTGTGTGTGTGTGTGTGTGTGTGTGTGTGTGTGTGTGTGTGTGTGTGTGTGTGTGTGTGTGTGTGTGTGTGTGTGGATGTGGCGTGTGTGTGGATGCAGCAGTGGATGCATGCATCCGCAAGCAAGCAAGAGAGAGACAGTGTGCGTGTGTGTGTGTGTGTGATTGTGTGCGAGTGGTGTGCGTGCAAAACGGAAAGGCGTCTTGCGCGCCAAATGAGGGCCAAAAATAATGCACACTGCTCGGCACGAAATAAATAATATTTCAATATAGTTCCATAATTAGGAAATTTGTTGAATGAATGAAAAAACGGAAAAAATATTCGAGTCCTGGGTACACGTCATGGAAGGACCTTTCCAGATATTACTAAATGACTCACTAGTGATGAATGATATTGGATTACATTGCTTCATATAGGCATACAGCTGAAACTGGCTATATAGGTAAAGCACGCAAGCCTACTTAATATAATGTGCGAAATCTCGGCAGAAATATGAGTCCGCCAAACAGCCTCAGCTGACCGATTGACCGAACGGCATGCATCACAATTGTATTTCGAGAGTCGCAATCAAAGCGCACAGAGCAGCAGTAATAGTAGGAAAGACACCCCACGGAACCGAAATAGCGACCATGTTGCCGCGCGTGTCTCTCGCTGCAGCGGCGGCTGGACGGGTGGGTGACCGTGCACACGGGATGCGCACTTTCCCTGCGCGCATAAGCACTGTTTTAGTTCAAAGTTTTGTTCAAGTATTCGCCATGCTGAACTCTCCCTTCCGCACCATGCACTTGTCCACATTTCACACAGCCGCTGCGAGTGTCTGTCCCTGCAATCGCGTCCCTCCGTCGCTGCTATGTCGGCCTTGCGTTCAATTCGACGCAGGACAAGGACAAGGCCTCCGCCACCGCGACATCGTCCGCCCCCGTCATTGATCCTGCGGCGGCAACCGACGTGCAAACTGTGGCGACTACCTCGAAGGCGTCGGACATCATCTCGTCTGTGAGCGCTGGCATCAACGCGGCTGCTAGGTGGATTCGCCGCCCTGCTATTCCCGATCCCGAGTTCTCGGTTATTTCGTCTGGACTTGGCGCAATGGTGCACGTCAAGATGCCCGAGGGGTCGCGCGTGTACACGGCGGTTGGCTCTGTTGTGGGCATGGCCAACAGGGTCGAGTCGTCCATCTCTACGGAGGGAGGACCCCTCAGGGCACTCGCTCGGTGCGTGCATGTGCCACGGTCTGGCGTTGTATTTCCTTGGCCGCCTGCTCGCATGGAATGCTTGTGCTCGCATGGAGTGTTTGTGTTCCCGCACTCTTGTCGCATTGCAGCCCCTCAAAGCCCGATATTGCGTTGTGTGTGCTTCTCCTTTCTGCTGCTGTGCAGGCTGCTTGCGGGCGGCAACTTTGTGCTGAACCGGCTGTCCGCAACCGCCCAGCCGGGTGACGTCCTCCTGGCGCCAAAGGCACTCGGTGATGTGGCCGCAATTCAGCTGGACGGCAGCACCGACTACTTTTTGCGCCGAAATGCATTCCTCGCTTGCTCTCCGCACCTTGCTCTCACCGCGCAGCCCACGCCTCTTGCTCACGTGGGTGGATTGGGTGGTTGTCATGTGCGGGTGTTGCGGGCGTCCCACTCTTCCTACTGCTTCTTAGCCGTATGCTGCACTGCCGCGAGTGACGTGTTTGTTCCGCTTGCATGCCACGATGCAGATTCGGGATAGTGGCCTGTTCACACTGCGCGTGACAGGCAAAGGCACGCTGGCCATCACCACATACGGCGGGCTGTTCCGTCTCGTACTCGAGGACGGCGAGGAGTATATTGTTAGCCGAAGGTGTGTGCCGAGATGGAGGGCTTATGGAGTGCGGGATGGAGGGGGAAGGGGAGAGTGAGGGGGGGAGAGACCCTCAGTACTCTAAACGCTTTAGTTGCTGTGCCCTGACTCCACACAAGGGGAGAGTGATTGACTCGTCACAGATGGCACAATTGCCCATGTCTCTCACGCGCCGCTGGACGCATGAAGGGTTATGTGGATTTGCACCAATCCAAACCGCAAACACACACGCACACACACACTCTCTCTCTCCCTCTCCATCTCTCTCCCCGCATTTTGAGTCTGGTAATTTCCGAGACACAGAGTAGAGTCATGCATCTCACTCCCCCGGATGCTGTGCCATTGTTTGCAGGCATCTTGTGGCATGGGACACGGCCATGACACCTCGGGCCATTATCGGCGAGCAGGTCAAGCCGGGCAATGTGCTGCAGCGGGCGCTGTCCCGATTCGGGCTCACTGTGAAGCACACCCTGCTCCGGGACCAGGTGAATGGGCAGTCATCGCGATGTGCTCCGTGGGGCCTCTCCCTCTGTCTCTTCTATCGAATCCGCTGGCTCGTGCGAGTGGCTCTGTCCATGCGCGCGTGTGTGTCTGTGTGCCTGTCTATGTGTCTGTGCGTGTGCGTGTGAAGCGTGAGGGGCTTGTGGCATATGCTGTCAACGTGGGTTCCACTGAAATTGACCGTCTGACGTCATTTCTTTTGTTTGCGCCAGGATCTTGTGCGACTCAGTGGACCGGGAGACTTTTACGTGTCGTCCAGGATAGAGCCGCGCTTTGAGGGTCTCAAAAGGTGGACATACTTATACTTTTTTGTTGTTGTTTTTCATCGACTGTGTTTGATCGTAGCCTTGTGTGTGCTTGTACAGTGTGTGTCACTTGTCTTACTTCTCCCGTTCACGTTCGAATTCGCCGCATACTATTTCATACTATTTCTCACACATTCACACGCCCGCCCTGTACATAGCCTGGGGAGGAGCAGTGGTGACGGGTATCTCACCGTTCCGTCGCCTGCGGTGAGCAATGCCCAAGCGCCAAAGACAAGCGACACGCCCAATCAGCCGTCGTCACGTGATGATTATGCCGCGGGCGTGGCCAAGATCGAGGCGATTGTTCTTCCGCCGCAGCCCGATCGCAAGGCACCGACCGTCACTTCGTACGCCGATGTGAAGGCGCAGCTGGAGAAGCAAAAGGGCGGCGCATAAAATGAACCCGGGAAAATTGCGGACGAAAGACGGAGGAAAGAGAGGAAATCAATTCCCTCGTGATTGTGTGCGCATGCGTGTGGTCGTGTGGGCGTATGAGCATGTGTGGACTCGATGCAGGAAGGTGGCGGGCGGTGTGGTGCGGCATTCCTTGGGGTGTGCCGTGTGATTACTAAACGACCACAAATGGACAGCAGAGCACCATACTGAGAGTGTTGACATTTCCTTTTATGGCCTGCGTGGTCCGTTGCGACTGGTGGGTGCAGTGTGCTCCACTATCTGTTTTATTTAACGACCCGAAAGGGGTGTCACAGGGTGACGTCAAAGGCGACGCACGTGATCTGGTTCTCATTTTGATCCATGGCGCGTATTGTGCCCTGGTAGTGGCCCTGGAGTCGAGAGCGGGAATGGAGACTCAAAGTCAGTACACAGATTCAAGAGGGAGGGTGAGTATTGCAGACAGCACCATCATAAGGAACAGCGGCACTCTTTGTCTCATAATGGACGCCTCTGGCTGTAACGTGCCCGTGCAATAGCATCACGTGCCTTTGGCGCTTCCTCAGGGACGACAAACGTCCTCTTGAGCACAATTTTTCCGTGGGGAATCGGGCACGGGTGGTCTGGGTCGATTTGGCAGAGATCCAACACGCGATGGAGTATCTGCGTGCACTGCAGGCGCACCTCCACGTGCACATAGCCTGACGACACCACCTCATCTGGAGCGACCATTTTGGCAATGACCAATGCGTGGGGCATAGGAGGGAGTTTCAGGTGGTTGATGTGAATTGCTTCAATGTTGTAGGCTGCCCATGAAATGGACGGAATATGTTTGTAATGGGAACAGGCGACGAAGAACGCACTCCCAAACAGCCTTCTTCTCAAATCGCCAATGCATGTACGATCCACAAAGGTGAGCATACTGTAGCAGTACATAGTAACGCACACTCTACATAAACACACACACACACACACCACTTCGCAGGATACCCACCAAGGACGGCGTGTGCCTCAATCGTCACATTATTGCCCTTCTGCGGCGCCTCTGGGTCGACCTTCACGTGACGCCAGTGGAGATGGTCCGATGGCGCACCTGCCGGTGTCAAATGTGCGTACCGGTGCGCGACAGTAAGAACAAGGTATGCGTGCCATAGTGCCATACATGCCATGAATGACTGAATGCACTCCAGCGTGCCGAGAGTCTCTTGTCTTTCGTCAAACAGAGGTGCATACAACACACGCACCAGTTCAACGCGCACCTATCCCTTTGACGCTCTATCCATCTGACGCTCTATCCCTCTGACGCTCTATCTCTCTGACGCTCTATCTCTCTGACGCTCTATCCATCTGACTCACTGTCGCAAGGAGCACAAATTGGCGAGACAACTGCCACAGTCACAGCCACCTAAGCCCACAACGCAGCCACTGTGCGATGCGAGTTCAGACTGCGATGCGAATGCGCACAATTATACCGATGTTCTCACACGGGAGTCGAAACAACCCACCGCACACAGAGAATATTTCGGATCCCGCGTGTGCATCACGCCGCTGCCTTGCCTGCTCTTCTGCGGCCCGCCAGAGGCACGGCTCGCCTGTGATTGTGAGCTCCTTGTCGGCCATGGGGACATCAGGTTTGTCATCCATAGCGGGCACACGCACACGCATACGCACGCGACCACCACCCTCGCCACCCTCGCCAGCCACGCCATCACCCGCGTCGCCTATCTGAGTCAACGAGGAGGAGGAAGACGCGCTCGCTCCAATGTGGCCGCCGGTGTTCGCGACAAGGGCAGCGGCGGCGAGGATAGCGACCAGAGTGGCGCCGCTGCACACGAATGGCACGGAACCGACCTTCATTTGTAAGTCAGTGCACACTACGGGCTGTTTCTTCACAAAAATGCTGTGCTGATTGTGGCGCTGCACTGCAGAAGAGTTGATCTTCTGTGTGTGTGTCACTTTAAGCTTAATTCAAACTGTCCGAAATGGTCGCGCACACAGATGCACAGGTGCCATCCACACGACACCAACGCGCATTGAGGACCGCTACTTGCCCTATTATCAACAGATCACAGTTTGTCTTGTTGTGTGGTGGTGACGGCGGCGCATTCAGGCGGGGAATGGCGGGAATGCGGGCCTGCACAGTCACCGGCCCACCGACTACCGCCGTCGACAGCAGTCACACAGCCAGACTGCCACTTATAAGTCTAAGTGAGGCAGCCGAATGTGTTTTCACAACAAACGACTGCATTGTATTCAACGTGCATAGTACATAGGGCCCTGCCACGCGAGCGTGCGCAACAATGGTGACTTTCCCGACTTTACCCTTCGGTATGCCATAAGCACTTTTGTCAAACGCCACTGAATTTATCCGTAGTTCAAATTTCGGAATTTCGACAATCAATCGCAAAACCTTCATTCACACACTCGTACTCTGTCACGTGTGTATGCCGTTACCCTCTGCTGCATTCGAGCAAGGGACAATTGGGTCGGTTGGATATTGCACCAGCAGAATTGGCATCTGCCAGCAACCCGGCCCGTCAACTTGCTCGGGTCACGTGCCGGAATGGAAATTTTTTGTGTCAGTGACAGACAGTGACGTCGTCCACATACTCCTAAGCTACAGCTACGATAGAAAGGAGAGCAGCACTGGAGTTAGCTATCCTTGGTGTTGGTTATATAACAGCCCTTCCTTTTTTGTCCAACAAAAGATAGAAACACATTTCCTCGGCCTTCCACGCACCTTCCCCTGGTCGCATGGCGCAGCGCGGCGTCCTTGTGCCGCTCGTGTCCCCCGCGGCGCACGTGGACGACGCCGAGTCGCGCTTGGATGCTCTCCGACGGGCCACTCCGATTGCTGCTTCTTCAATGAAGCTGGACGCACATACGCGCGGTGGCGTTTATGACTCCCTCGATGGATCAGAGGAGGGGGAGGAAGACGAGGAGTTTGTGCTGTGCGCTGTTCTTGAGGATACCGAGACATCCCCTTCGCCGTCCACACTCCGGCTGGCCCTCATTCCCGCCCGCACACGTGACGGAAACGGGGCGGCTGCATCACACTCGGCGGTGGATGAGCATCGCAGCCAGTTTGCATCATTTGGCGGCGTGAGTTCTGGCAGTGCTTGTGCTGATGTTGTGCGCACCGCTGCCGAGTCGCATCGGTCGCGCAGTCTCGATGGACGCCGGCGTGTCGTGGTGACGCTGCCACTCGCGCACCCATCGCTCATATCGGAGACTGTGGCGGCGCTCTCATCCACGCCAAACGACGTCTTGCGGGTGCTCAGGTGGGCGCACGCGGCGGCGACATCTGTGCATACGGGGAATACGGGGCATGGGCGGGCGACTGCGCGCTTGCATCCACTGCCGCTCTCCCCTTCTCCGTCCTCTTCTCCGTCCCCTTCTTCGTCCTTGGCGGTGTCGACTGATGTCGTCATTCGGCTCGTTGTGCATCCGCAGACAGCGCTGAAGCTGGCGAATGAGATGGCGGGCGACATTGCCTGGTGGGTGTCGGGGTTCAGGCCGTTGCCAGTGCCAGTCGCTGTTTTGTGCAGTGCCGATATGTGCAGACGGCCCATTGCTCCTGTCACTGCACGCGCCAGTCGCTCAGTGAACGCCCACTGCCATCACCTATCACACTCACGGACTGACTTCGCAATGATGTATATTGCTGTGCGTTGTCCCTCGGATTCCCTTGGGACCAAATTGGCTCAATGTACTGACTGGTGACCGAATTGACTCCCTTGGGACTGAATTGCAGGGGGAAACGCATTGCATCCGTTGTGGGCGCTCATGCGCGGTCGGAGGAGACCAAGGCGTGGCTGTCGACACTTGGCGGTGCCCACTCGTCCCTGGGCGAGGGATCGTCTGTGCACGTGAGTAAATCGCCGTGCGTTTGCTGCGTGTGGGGTCATGCGGTCCTTCCGTGCGGTCTTTTCCCCCCTTGTGTTTTTGCAGCTGTGTGTGTGTGCATTTGTTTGCGATTGAGCATGTGTGTGTGTGCACGTGTGTGTGTGTTTAAGCGGGGATGTGTGTTTAAGCGCGAATGTGTGTTTAAGCAGGGATGTGTGACGCACTGTGATCTGACCCTTGCTGTTTCGTTGTGTGAGGCGCCGCACCTGTCATCTTGCACACGTGATAGAACACACCGCTAAGTGCATATGGCTATCCCGTCCCATTCCGTTCGATACAACCACAACGCCTGGTTTGATGCACTCGCACTCACGCCGTCCACCCGCGTGTGTGTGTGTGCGTACGTGCTTGTGCTATGTGTGCGTGCAGGCTGAAATCGCAGGTCGTCTGGCCCTCGCGCAGCTGCGCGTCGCCGCAGAGACAGGTGATGTGTCTCTTGTCGGTCAGTGCCTCGTCTTTATCGCCTACTCTCTGCTCCAGCGGGAGCTGCTTCCCCAGGCTCGCGGCGTCATTGCCGTCGCATCCGCCATTGCGCGATCCCTGAAACCCCGCTCGGATAAGGTGCCTGCCTCCCTGCCTCGCTGCCAATTGTTCACATGATGCGCGCTGCTTGCTTTGGGCTTATCCTGTCGCTTTTTGCTTAAACACTCTGCCTGTTTGATGTGTGTGTGTTCATGATGTTTTTGTCGGTATTTGTAGGCTGTTGTGCGGGTGCAGTGGTATTAAGGGTAATCATTGATATGCGAGCTCTCTTCACCCTCTCTTCATCCCTGCCCAACTTGTGGAGTTCATGGGCACAGCGCCAAAGACACTGATGTGAATCCTACATCTCTGTTTCAACTGTGGCTGTGCCACGTTGTCAATGTACCTGTGTCTGTGACGTTTTGAGTGCTGAAGGTCTTCGTGAATGAGGATTGCCATTATCACAGCGTATATGAAACTGACTTGAATCCCTCTCTCTCTTTTCTGCCCCCTTGTTCTATGCGTGCGTGCGTGTGTGTGTGTGTGTGCGTGTGTGGTCTCATGACAGCTGCGTCTGATGTGTGCCGCTGCAAGGGCCCGGTTTATCGCCACGCGGGATGCCATTGGTGGAGAAAATAATCGCCCGTCGACTGGGGCCAGCTGAGCCGCCTGTCGCCGCCCTTTACTGCGAATGCGCCAATATGGAGTCCATTCCAAGGGACGACATGGCCTGAATCGCATCCGGGTCATGCTTGATGTGCGCAACATCTGTTTGATGGCCCACAACAGCCGCCACCCAATAGTGCGACTCCCAAGGACTGCCGTCGATGTCTCAGTCGACGGGAAGCAGTAATCAGCGTCGATGCCATGTGCCCGTCCTGCCGATTGCGTGAAAAATGAGCATAGTGCTGTCACTGGCATTCTGGCAGCACAACACAGCGCTCATTGTCGCGAATCAGTGGCAGGTTTTTTTGTGCCCGGGTGCATGTGCCTAGCTCTTGCTTATGGATGGATGGCTGAATTCAGCTCTCGATGGGCCATTCCACAATACACGCGCTGCCGGCATGCGGACTGGCAATGCTCCATATAGCCATCATGCTCTGACGGGCACAACATCTGATGCCATCATGCCATCATGCCACACTGCACAGTATATTTCACATGCAACTGAATGTCGCATGGCGTTCTCGGCCAAGGGGTGGGCTAGGCCGCACAATTCGCCGTCAGCCCCGCCCCAATTGCCCATATATATCGCACACAGGACTATTGTTATGTGGGCCTTGCGCCATAGTTCAATGCAATCACTAACACTGACACTCACGACGAAATCCAAACACGGCCAGCCCACCGCCCCACCCGCACGATGGAATAGCTTAAACAAGAAGCAAACAGCAATCCGCTACAGGCAGAATATCACTACGCGCCACTCGCACTCGCCGCCGCCGCCGTCGCGAGCTCGTCCTGAAGCCCCCGCAGCACAACGTCGACCCCCGATAGCTCGTGGTATCGCTGCCAATCGTAGTGGTCCGGATGCCGTCGGATGAGCGCAGCAACCATGGCGCGGGCTTGTGACACACACTCGCTGGAGGTGCAGTTGGACGGGGGCTCTGCAGCGTATGCGCGCGCATTGTCAAGACAGGGACAGTGCATTGCGCGATCCTCATGCCCAGGGCCATTGAAAGCACCTGGTGACCCTGCGCGCCTCATGGCGGCTGCACGCTGGCGCATGGCATGCACAAAGGCAGATTCGCGCCGCGTGTACCGATCAAATGATGCAGGCCGCATGAATGCCGCCATGCAGCAGCAGCGGACGATGAGCGCGACGGCCACAGCCCAGTCGAGGTCGCTGGGCTGTCCGGCGGCCCCGGCACTGCTACGATGCCCGCCACACTGTTTACTCTCGGAGGCAATAAGGGCACGTGCTGCATGGAGGAATGGGGCTGCGGACGGCGGACTGGAGGGGAAAATGTCGGTGTGGCGCAGGAAGCCGCGAGTGTCACGGGGCGCAAATGGCTCCCACTCGTCCACGTGATGCTCCAACACAACAGCGTCGTGGGCGCCTGCCGGGTGTGCAATGGGGTCATCGCGGCAGAGTGTCAGCGCGGATGGACAGCAGCAACAAGGTCTGCCATGCCAATAGTAAGCAAACGCCATACAACAGCCAAGAGGAATAAGTAGGCGCATCAGATTCAGTGCGCAAAGGTAATGCGAGAAAAGCACACCTTCCATACTACACGTGACCCGGGATGCAGCGCAGGGCGCATACACGACACCATGAGGGCTCTCCACGCGAGCGGCCATTGTAAATGAGACCCCGCCGGTTCCCAGCGAGAACTCGGCCACTATGCTCATGTTGAGGAGGTCGTCACCGATGAGACCAAGGGAGGGATCCACGTGGTCCATCTCCACAGCGAGGGAGCGAAGTGATGTGCTGCGTGCGAGTGTCTGCACGGCATGCAGTACTCCCGGATGCAGCCGACCCACGCCAGTCCCGCCCACCACGCCAGGGCCAAGGGCGGCGGCCCCAAAAGTCACGTGCGCGGCGTGGGGGGTAACAAGGGCCCGCATCCGTCGCGAAAAAAGCGCGCGTTCGGCTGCTGCGCATGCGTCACGTGCCTCGCAAGCGCCCAGCACGCGCTTCCACAGCGAGTTGAAGTGGTGCGGAGGGGCGTCAATTCGCACGACGCCCGCCGTCACGTCAACGACAACCGACAGCGATGGATCGGCCGCGGGAACTACGGCACTAAGAAGCGCGGGAGCTCCAGTGAGGCCTCCGGAACGACGCACCAGACGTGTTCTGAGACACAATAGATTTGATTGGGAGCAGGCGGCGCAAAGAAGGAGACAGTAATGATTTATCCGTAATGATGTGTCCGCTACGTCCAATACTTGGCAACGCCGCTGACGAGGCGTCAAACGCAACACACAAAATGTATCATTGCTGTGGCGGACTCGCAAACATACATCTATGTTGGAATCGTTTCTCGAATGCACACACATTCAAACACACCAACACGACCTTGGCGAGACGCACCTGGCAACCCGCTCTGTCAGCGGCCGTAGAGGCTTGCATGTCATGTCCAGGGCACAAAGCTCACGTGATCCTATGACGTGTGCGGGCGTGTCCAATAGAATGCGCTCAACAATGTCGGTGGGGAGGTCCAGGAGCCCGCGGCAGCAAGTGGCGGTGGTGCGGTCTCCCTCTGCAGCTTCGTGCGGCCGCAGCTGGGTCGGCGTCGCTTGCCCACGGCACTTGATGGCCCCGCAAGACACATGACACGTCCCTCCAGTGTGGCAGGCCTGAGTGCTCATCTTCGTTGTGTGTGGAGATGCTGCGCCCTCGAATGAATGTGCGGCGAATACCTCCTGGAGTCCGGTCGCATCACGGTGGCTCAGTCGGCGGGCTTGATGGCTCACAACTCCGGACAGGGAGGAACTCACATCAAACAGCAACTATGAGTGTCAATTGCCACACCTGATGCCAATCTGATAAACTACGTGCGCACTTAATATTTATTCTTTCCTACATTGTATTTTGATGGGCGCTCAGTGCCCCTTTTGTGTTTGTGTTTGTGTTTGTGTTTGTGTTTGTGTTGTGTTGTGTCGAATGCGTCATCATAATTCGTGTGACGCGACATGGGGTGACAGGCAAGCCAATCAGCGTGAAGCAAAGCACTCCATATACTCAGTCACCGGCAGTGAGGCTAAAATGCACTCCGGATTCGTGCATTCAGTACTAAAAAACGCACCCCTTTGCGTCTGTGGGCTGAATTCTACGCAAAGCTGCAGGTGCATTAGAAGAGCGCTTCATCACATTGTCACCTGCCGATGAGTGGTGCCGTATGAACCCGATGCGTCTCAGTGACAGTGACAGTGCATAATTATTGTTGGACACAACTGAAGAAGGGAACTGATACACAAGCGGGGGTTTTGGGCCATCGTCGGTTGTGGTGTGAATATTCAGAGACCTCTTAAGCTTGGACTGGCAAGAGTGTGCAACAGATTGCGCATCATGAGGAAGGTGTGGCGGTCAGGACCGGCCAACTGAGATGAAGCCAGTGCCGCCATGGAGGCCGAGGCAGTGCGGGGCGACTGGGGTCTTTGCCGGCCGCCGTCTGAGACACGCCCTGTATTCGGCAGTCGGCGAGAGAAGACGCAGCCCCCACAACAGCACTGCAAAGCCACGCCGGCGTTTGCGATTCCGTCAGTATCATTGGCTGTGTGCATTAACCTCCCGCAGTCGATGTTACTTTGCCTGTTTCAGTCATCCGCGTGCCGACTGACACTGTCTATACTGATTAAGCTTAAAGCTTTAGTTGTAAGACGAGAAATACCATTGTCAATAGTCCTCAGGGGTTCATGAATCGGACGTCAGATTGCAGTGACATGTTTGTTGTCGTGGTGCGTCGATCATATGACGAACTATCGGTTTGTCATATCACCGTGGACCTTTTGGCAAAATTTAAACAGTGGTGACTTGTATGATCTGACAGTCTAAACTGAATCGGCCGTCAGAGGATCAGTAGGCCGGCAGGCTCAGAGCCATGAACTTTACTTCGTCAGGGCATCTGCGAGTACACAGTCACAGAGTTCGGTTACGAGACAATTAATCACCGTCGGACTATATGAGTCTCCGTGTTTGTATTAGTGCGACTCCACATTCTGCAATACACATTCACACAAACACAAACAATCACACCATTATAAGCACGATGGTAGAAGTGGGCGGCGATAGCGGTGGGCTGCCAGTTGTTGATTTCTCTGACTTTCTCTCGGGGAACCCGGTTGCGCGAAGATGCATTGCCCAGCGTGTGTTTGGGGCTTGCAGCGAGTGGGGCTTTTTCTACTTGAAGGGGCACGGTATGCCCTCTGATGTCGTTGCGGAGGTGTTTGCTCAGGTGGGCTGCGCGCGATGTGTGTCTGTGCCTGTATGTGTGTCTGTATCTGTCTATGTCTGTATTTGTGTTGTATGTGCGTGTCTATATATCTGTATCTGTATCTGTGTGTCTGTGTGTGTGTCTGAATGTCTGTGTCTGTATGTGTGAGTGTGATTACATGCGTGCGTGTGCGTTTGTGTTGCATGGAAGCCTTTGTTATTATGAAGCACGAGCGCCACTTTGACAGTAGTATGCAGTATAGCACCCACACGTGCGAATTGCTTTGCACGCCGCCCACCCGCTTATTAAATATTGCATCGACCCATTTATTGCCGCGCGTCGATGCCAGTCGCGCGCTTTCTTCAACCGGAGTGATGAAGACAAGTCATCGTGCGCGTGGTCGGTATGTGATTGTCGCACTGCCTGCATGCATGTGCACACATTCGTGTCATGCACATTTCCTTCTCCTCTGCTTTATCATTTGTTGGAGTTGACAAAAGCCGGCCCCTCCAACACTGACGCAGGCCGATAACCGAGGCTATGTCCGCTATGGGCGGGAAAAGCTGTCACCCGGCGATGCGCGTGGTGATGCGAAGGAGTGCTTCAACGTGGGCGTTGAGGTGGGATATTGCAATGAAGTTTCATTTGGAATGCAAACGCAGAGACGATTGCGTGAGCCGCATTTACAGTAATACCCGCAGAAGCAGAAGCAGTGGCAGGTTCCCGGCGCAGCGTGCATGGAGTCATTCGTATTGAGTCATAAACTGTAATGAGCCATTTGCTCTTTGTTGTGTGTTGTAATGAGAACCGATATGGCGTCAGCACTGTGTAACAGTTGCCTTGGAGTCGTGTATTTCTATACTCAAGTAGATTCTGGTTTCCTTGTGCGCCTGCACGGCACACACACTCTCTCACACACTTACTCACTCACGCACACACGCACACGCACCACAAATGTGCAGTTAGGGAACGAACATCCCGATACACCACGCAACAAATGGCCGTCAGACGGGCATATACTGCGGGTGACACTCGAAAGCTTTGACACACGCTGTCATTCGCTCTGTCTGGATATACTTAGGTGACGTCAGTTACCATGCATACTCTGGAAGGCTATCTTGATGCCCCGACTGGGGTAACTGATTGGCCGCACCGCTATCAGCTAATTGGCGTTTGTACTATATCCCACGTGCTGCTTGGGAAATACTATTGTGGGTGCAATTGTGCGCGTGTGTTTTGGCACTCGGCAGGTGCTTTGCGCTGTCGATAGGCCTTGAAGACAGCTTCTTTACGCCGCTGCACGATGCCCAGCGACCTTCAGGAAGCATCCTCCGCTTGTTGCGATACCCGCCCGTGTCGGACGCATTGGACTCCCCCCAACGTGCAGGAAGGTGGGCTCCTTTGCATGAGGATTTGCGCGTATGCAATGGATTGGAAAGTGGTTGAGAGAGGGTGAATGATTTGGTGCACCTGCTGTGCTCTAGTGCAAACTGTGCTCCAATACAAACTGTAGCGCTCATGCGATGGTCACCCTGCCTTGTTGGCTGCACTGCAGTCACACGGACTACGGTAGCATCACTCTGCTTTTCCAGGACAATGCCGGCGGACTTCAGGTATCGGCACACGTGATTTCTTCTGTGCATGCGACGCGACCCCCCCCCCCCCCCCCCCTACACACACACACGCACACACATACACAGCACCCTTGTGACGCTTGTCATGTCTTTCTTCGCGATCGATTTCGTGCTGCCGACACCTTCTTTTCCTCATCACCTTGATCTTATGTGCATCATCCGCCAAAAACGCTGATTATTGCGGGCAGGTGCGACGTGGGGATGCATGGATTGATGCCGTGCCTATGGATGGTGCCATCATTGTCAACACGGGGGATCTCATGGAGCACTGGTCCGGCGGCCGCCTCCGATCCACCGAACACCGCGTGTGCGCAACAACGACGTCTGCACACAAAGACAGGTCGGTGCATTTGGGCCTCGCGGGTTATTCGCCCACGGCCGTTCATCCGCGTTTCGCGTTTACTGTTTGCGTGGGATGTCATCATTGCTGTGGCGGTGTGGGCATCCGGCTGCATTTGTGCACACGTGATCGCCCAGCAAGTGACCTCTCACTCTCCATGGTTGGGCCGCATTGTAGGTATTCCGTGGCGTATTTCTGCCATCCGTCGGACGATACGGTCGTCGCAACGCTGCCATGTGCCATCGAGGGCTTTGTCGCACCGCCCGTCACCGCCAGACAGCATCTGCTCGACAAACTCAGCGGCACATACTAAATACATACTAAACACATACTACATACATATTAAGACTAACGCCAAATGCGAAACGGAAGCAGAATTCAAAAATTTAAACCGATTAAGAACTGCCGCCTTATCCGCTTTACGGCGTGAAGATGTTCGTGTGCGCCCTTACGATGCAGCTGTCAACCACCCGAGCTATCCTCTCAAATTGAGACAGTTTTATCCGCCGTAAACTGAGGGCTGTGGATTCTCAATGCAGTTGTGTGACTGTATCATGTATTTTGCAGTGAGGTGAAAAGATGGCGAAACGCGGATGGACGAAAACGCAATGTCAGCGAGAGTGTGTCTATGTGTGTGTGTGTGTCACGAGCTGCTGTCATGGCTTACGAGACGGCGTCCGTGAGGCTCTGGAGGAGCGTCCTGTGGTACTCGCCCACTTGGTCGTGCAGCCGCGCATAGTCCTCCCGGAGCGCGCCCATTTCACTCTGGTGCGTCTGGTGCATTTCTGCCATCTGCGGTCCGTTGATGTGTTTGTGGTTTAAACAGTGCCTCTTTCAGACAATTATCCCACCGCAGTCCCATATGCCGTCCGTGTGTATAAAAACATGCACACACACACACACCGCACAACACACAGGGCACATGCACAGCGCACGCGTTCGGTGCAAGAACGCTACCTTCTCCGCCAGCTGAAGCGACTGGGCCTCGTTGGCGTCGACCTTCGACTGCGCCGCCACCCGCTCCGACTCCACTGCCGCCCTTTCCTTGCGTACTGCGTCCGCCGCAGCCTCGGCGGCAGACCGCTTCATCTCAGCCTGGGGCATCATGCATTGCATCATCATTAGTGAGTGAGTTGCCCAATTAGAATCACAATTGACTCTCGCCAGTGATGACGGCGCTTGCGATTGCGGCAACGGATGACATGGACATCAGGGATCAAAATGCAGCACACACGCAAACGGGCACTTGCCTGCTTGTGGAGGCGGAGAACCTTTTCGTGGAGAGACTGCAGGTGCCGCTTAAGTTGCTGTTTGGCGTATTGTGCGAAGTGCGTGTATACAGATGGGGCGTAAACGAATGGATGTGAAGGTGCAATGCTATGTATGTCCAGTCAATGTATACGGGACAGCAATCACACGCCCCGAGAGCCCCCGTCCACACACACCCACACAAACCCACACACAAGCACGCACACACACGCAACTTGCCTGCTCCCGCGCCGTCATTTCCCGGAGGCGGAGCTGCTGTGTTTGTGCGCTGTCGTTGACAGACTCGATGGTGCGCAGCACCGCTCGGTGGCGCTCGAGTTCAATCTCAACCTCGCCCATCGAGGCCATAGTGCGCTGCACCTCACCCTCGACCTGAGAGTGTGTCAATGAGCGGCAGAGGCGCACAAGCACACACACACACACACACACCAGCATCAGTCAAAAGCTGTCTCTCCACTGACAGCAGTCGCAAGTTGCAGGTTTGGTTGATGTGATCACAGTTCACTGTATGCTTGGAGACAAAAGCAGTGCACCACACAATCTGCATGGCATGGCACACGTCACACACCTTTGAAAGCGACTCAATCTTAGCGAGAAGCTCACGTGCCCTGCGCTCATGTCCTGCGAGGTTCTCCTTGTCTGACGACAGCTGCACCGCCATTTCGGCGAGTTCTCGGCGGACGCGCTCGGGGTCGGGGACTGCCGATGGCGTCATTTCATATGGAGTGAGATACATTATTGCAAATCAAGCACAATGGACACACAAATTATATGGACACACAAAGCAGACACGAAAGCATTTGAGACGCGCAATGCTCACCAATCTGCGTCTTGAGCCTTGCACAGTCCTGCACAGCATTAAGAGCCTTGTACTTGCTCTCCGCCACGCGCTCTGCGACAGCCGCAATGTCCTCCTTGAGGCGGCGGATGTCGGCGTGGAGGCCAGCCTGGCGCACGTTGTGCTCGTTGATATCCGCCGTCACATCCTTCTCCTGTGCACGCAGCTCATCCACCATCGGCTGCTGCTCCGCACGCACCGCGCGGTTCTGCCGCACCTGTGTGTCACAAAAGTAAATCAGCCGACATCAGCCGACATCACCTCCAGCCAACAGTGGACCGGATCAGCACGACAGGCGAAGACGCCCTGTCCACGCATACGCACACACACATACCGAACACATTTACAATGCCAAAGACTGCCTCAATTACGCACTTGCGTCTGCAGGTCCTGGTTCTTTGCCTCGAGCTGCCGCTTTTTCTCCTGCAGCTGGTCGATCGCGTCGAGTGATGGTTGGATGCGCATGAGGCACTCCTCGCGAAACTTGACAAAGTTGATGAGAGCGCTCAGGATGAGCTTGCTGCACACACATTCAGTTCACAGAAACACAACACACAGTAAAAGCGTTGAGAATCATAGAACAACCATAAATATGGCGAAATACACAATGAGAAAGTGCGCACACGTAAACTGTTCGCGCTGGAATGAGGCCTCACATGCGTTTAGGCTCCGGCTCGAGAATGTCCGAGAGAGAAAAGTCGTGAACACCGCACGTCTCCATCAAGTTCTTGACAGTTTTGTTAAAGATTGCCTCTGGAATGCACTCTTCGTACAACTCCGGGTAGTCGAGGTGGTCGATCCAGGAGAACTGCGGCTGCTGCAAGTCGTCCTTTGTGATGCCCATGAGCGCCTCAAGAAACGATTCAAATATTCCACGCAGCTGTGCGGGCTTTGGGTGCATCACGTCATCCTCTGTGAAGGGAATGCTCAGCTCCGTCATGATCTGTGCAATCTTCTGCACGGGAAGCACCTGGAATGTGGGCGCTGCGCCGGCATTGGCGCCGATGCGAGGTCCGCGTCCGTCCATGTTTTGTATCGAATTTGTATTTGTTGTGGTTGTTGTGTTTTCTTCCTCTTCTACTTACGCACACGCAACGCCAAAATGTGAGCGTAAAATAATTGCCTTTTGCAATTTAACAGAATAATCTTTTGATTCAGAACAGTGGGGGATGTGTTGTCGCATAAATTTGGCACAATGTGAGCTCAGTGAGTGCAGTGCGTCTGTCACTCTGATTTGAATTTTGAAATTGCGCGCCACGCAATCGACGCATCTGATTGGCTGATTCGCCCAAATGACGCGTTTCGGATGTGACGTATGCGTTCATTGGATTGGATTGGATGTGGAGCGCAATCTGCACAAAACGGCAGAATGGCCCAGGCGGGAGATGCGCAGACGAGGAAGCATGTATCTATAAAATCACGGCGGTTGTCTCTCAACAGCACTGGTAAGTGAGACCACAAGTACTGCCTCTGAGGCGTGAGTGACAGAGAACCGACATTGAAGTGGATGGCCGCACGGAGGCACGCCCGGTGAAAAAGGCGCCAAACCGCCAACGCCAACGCCAACGCCAACGCACCCGAGAGAGAGGAGAGCGTATTCATGAACACCGTTTGTACACAGAGCACTCACAGACGACGCGCACACACACAGAAACAAACGCACACACGGCATTCGGTGGCGCATCGTGTAGTCCCATGGATGTGACGGCGGACGACATTGCTCCGTTTCGTTCCACGAGAATGGCCAGCAGTGCGACGGGTGACGGCGAAGACCATGCACCTCACGCATCTCGTCGTGCGCAACTGGCTTCTTGCGTGCACAGATGTCTCGACCTTTTCCTGCACGAGGATGCCGTCTTTTTCGCGGAACGATTGCGGGCGGAGGCAGGGCCGGGAAACGACGATGCCCTGTACCTCCTTGCGCTGGCACACCAGCGGTCAGGGAATCCCTCGCGCGCACATGCGGTCCTGCGCGACAGGGCTGTAGCTGCGTCCATTTCTGGTCGACCAGCGCCGCACGCCATGCGGTGCCTCTTTGCTCGCGTATGCATAGACACGGACAGGTTGGAGGAAATTGAGCACGTGGTGGTCGGTGCGACGGGCGAATGCCCCGAGGACCCGCACGGTGCTGCCGCGTGCCTCGCAGGCCACGCATGTAGACGCGCGAATCGGTGGTCGCGGGCAGAGGCGCACTACCGGCAGGCGCTTGCCACAAACAACATGCTCTGGAGCCCATTTGAAGGACTCTGTCGCATGGGCTGCGCTGCTGACCCTGACGCAGTGTATCCCGCCAGCACAGACGCTGACGCCGAGGATATTGTGGAGGATGTCAGCAGGGACGGCCGCCCCACTCACCGCCATCAGACGCAACAGCACCCTCATCACAAGGACGGGCACAATGACAGTATGGACGTTAGTTTCACGCTGAACATGCCAGGTGCGGCGGGCGTCGGCATGGCGGCAATACTCGCCACGCCCGGCGCCGCCACTCCGCGCACCCCGTTTGTCGTGCAGGGCCTGCGTGCCTCGTCGCCACAGTCGCCTGCCCAGGCCACGCCGTCCCCAATGCCCGCCTACTCGACGTCGACCCCGGCGTCGGTTGCTCCACCCCCTGCGCGCAAGGTGGCTCCTGCACGCCTCTTCGCGTCGTCCGGGCCGTCAGCTGGCAGCTCAGTTGCAGCCGCACCCCCCGCCGTGGCGGCGCCTCGGAAACGCGCGAAGGTAGCGTCTACGCCAGAGGCACAGCTGCAGTCGTCGCTGGGGCGGGCGCAGCAGCAGCAGTCGACGCAGGCATCTCCGCCAGTCGGTGTCCGCACTCGGTCGCGATCGGCGAACGTCGCATCGGGTGGGTCGGGGTCTGACACAGGTGCGCCAACACCACGCCCGTCAACGACCGCCACAGCAGGAGCAGCAGGACAAGCTCCTGCACGTGGGGGTCGATCATCAGCGCGTTCCCGTGTGGACGCCCAATCCCAGCAGCAGCAACAACAACAGCAACAACAGCAGCAGCAGCAGCCGCACGCAACGGTGACGTTTTCGTTGCCTGACGACTCTTTCACGGGCGATATGGAAGTGGATGGTAGATCGCGTGTTGCCGCGGGCGAAGGATCGGGGATGATCTCTGCGGTGGTTGGCGGGCGTCGCCTTGTGCGAGCGCTACTGAAGGTGATTGCAGTGGCATATGCGGCGCTAATGCGATATGACTGCAAGGCTGCGATCGCCCTTTTTGCGGCACTGCCCTCAGAGCACACGGAGAGCCCGTGGGTCACGTGCCAGGTTGCGCGCGCACACTTTGAGCTCGCTCAATACCAGGAGGTGAGTGGCTCCCACGCATGGCCTACCGTGTGAAGACGTACAGTTATGTGCTAATTGACCCTTTATCGTCCTTGTGGTGTGTCGAATGTTTGCTTATTTTGCCTGTTCGATATTGTGCCTTTACTGAAAACACCATCAGAGCGCGCGTTTGTACGCAGCGGCGAGGTCGGCGGATGCGCACTTTACAGAGGGAATGGAGACCTACTCCACGGCGTTGTGGCATCTCCGCGATGAACAGGCGCTGTCTTCGCTGGCGACCGCGTTGATTGATGCGGATCGCAGGTCGCCTCAGGGATGGTGCGCAGCGGGAAACTGCTTCAGCGCGCATAAGGAACACGCGGCCGCCGTACGCCTGTTCGAGCGGGCCGTTCAGGTGTGTGTGCACGTTTTATAAGGGCAACTTGGCATTCATGCAATCACATCCGGTAGCCGCTGGACAACCACACATACATTCACACACACACATACACACTCGCATGAACGCACATACACACGCACATATATATATATATGCGCACAGACACACACACACACACACGCACATATGTGTTTTATTATCTTGGCCTTTCCAACTCCAATCAATACCAAGCATATCTTTCTCTAATCTCTTCCGCCTCATCGACTATACGTAGGTGGACCCCCACTTTGCCTATGGATACACGCTGCTTGGTCATGAGTATGTTGCAAACGAGGATTTCGATCGAGCGCTGGTATGCTTTCGCGCAGCCATTCGTGCTGACTCGAGGCACTATAACGCCTGGTATGTGCATGTCTGCCCCTTTGCTGGTGCCCGTGCAGGCGATGTTCTCTGCATGCGTCGCTGTCTGAGCGCGCTCTCTCTTGCCCGTGCGTCGTGTCCGCATGGGACTGTTGATGCCCATTGGGCCTTGCATGGGCATGCGCATGGGGCTAACGGAAGAAAGGGGAGGAAGAGGGCCATCGGCGCTAATGCAGCCACGTTTGCCCGCCCAGGTATGGCCTTGGAATGATCTTTTACCGCCAAGAAAAGTACGAAGCGGCACAGTTTCATTTTGAGCGCGCTCTTGCCATCAACCCTAGCAGCCCCATTCTGCACTGCTATCTCGGCCTGGTGGGTGATCGCCAGTCATGCGCACACACACACACACGCACATACCCACATACTCACACACAAATACAAACACACAGTCATGTGCTGTATTGCTAAAATTGCCGAGGTACACAGCTCACTCTGGACAGATAACGGAAGTGCATCACTTGTCGTACCCCGCCGAGGGAGAAGAGACCCTCAGCCGTTAAAACACGCCTTTGGCACTAACAATCAACTGCAAAGCGAGAGAGAGTGATGTGGTATTCAATTCAGTGTCGCTGGGGGCTGAGAACTCCACAAGGAGCCAGAGATGGAGATTGCTCTAAGCAGTGATTGTTCTCCGGAGTGCTTACTAATTGTAATTCGGCTACTTATCGTTACCACCACCCCCCCCCCCCCCCCCCCCCCCCGGGGATCACTCAATTGACTGCATTTGCAGGTGTTGAATGCACGCGGCGAGTCCGCACTGGCGCTGGAAGTGCTGGATCGGGCGTCTGCAATTGACGACACACTACCGCTGGTGCACTTCAACAGGGCTACGGTTCTCTATGCAATGGAAAAATATGAGGCAAGTGCGGCCTTGCAGAGTGTGAGGCACGGCGGTGAAAGTTGGAGGGTGTGTGTGTGTGTGTGTGTGCGGATGAACAGCTCGGGACTGGGCCGTGCATGCGCTCCGTCACACAGCTTAGTGAATCGCACACAAACGAATTGGTCACGTCGTAAACAGAGCTGGTCATATGCTAACTAGCCATGTATTGTGGTCTGCTGTGTGTGTGCATGTTCTGTGTGGATCTATGCAGGATGCCGTCGCCATTCTGACCCGCCTGAAGGACTTGGCGCCGCGGGAGGCGTCTGTGTATCTCCTGCTGGCTCGCGTATACCGCCGAATGGGAAAAACTGCCAACGCACAGCTCTATCAGGCGTGGGCGGCTGAAATCGACCCCCGGGGCCTTGCGGAAGGCGCCATGGAGGGAGCGGACAGGTCAGTGAGTCAGTGAGCCCCCACGGCCATGAGTCCAGCGTCAGTGGGTCTGATGAGTCCAATGAGCTGGACCAGCAGCCAGGGACTGAGTGCGTGCCGAACAGTGAGTGTGATTGGCCACATATTAACATTGTCTGCGCCATCATCACCCACGTCATGTGCATTACAGACACGACGGCGGCGATGAGCAGGATGATCCGCTCGGTGGTGCGCCCGTCGTAGGTGCCGGTGCGGAGACTGCGACTCCATAACATAATATATTGTGCGTGAGATGTAGGATAAGTCAGTGTATGAGGCGCTGTGTCCATGGACTCCACAATAGTGTGAGTGAGTGAGATGGAAGTCATTGTCTGAGGCGGGACTTCACAACACAAGTGAGATTCAATCAACCCCAATTTCGAGGGACCGGCATGCCCATGAATTCCACAAGAGTGGAAGAGAGAGATACAGTGACAGTGCAAGACAGAAACTGCAGTGAGCCCGCTGCTGAATTTGAAGGGGGCATAAATCGTTACGTTTAACTGTTGCTTATTTGTTGAAATTTTGACCCGGAATGATCAGTGGCTCCACTTGACCCTGAGGGTCCACACTCACAGACTGCGTAAAATTAATTGTCAGTGACAGTGAATTGGCTCAGACGGATGTTACGCCACAGTCACTGGGCAGTTCGACAGACGTATATAAAAAAAAGCACTCCATGTCCTTCGTGTGGCATCCTTATACGTATATTAAAAAAAGCACTCCATGTCCTTCGTGTGGCATCCTTACGAACGCAGCGTGTTGCGTAGTGCGCGTGGCGGATACCACGGCTGTTATTCCCCTGCAAGCTCAGAAACCAGGGCTTAATCACGCCTGCTGCTGCTGAAGTGGTGTTCGAGCCTGAGGTTGGGTCGCAGGGGCAGGGGCAGTGGCGGATGATGGCGGCCACAGGGCGTCTGCCACGGACACCGCGGCTGTGGGCCTCTGTCGCACGCTGTGTGCGCATGGCTCCACTGCGCATGGCGATTGGCGCGCGGCACTGCCAGTCGGTGGGGCTGCATCCGGCGCCTGCCTCACTTGTGATTGCTTGCACTTTAATTCGTGATGAGTGGATCTAAGAAACCTACATTTAACTGGCTGTGACCATTGTGCATCTTTGCAGTCTGCGACGGCACCACGCTCTGCAGTGGCGTACGACCACCGGACGCTGGAGGCAAAGTGGCAGCGGAAGTGGATCGAATGCCCACCCCCCGACTTGGACCTGCTTGTGGGTAACACGCGGTGCCAGTGCATTGCACCCCATGGCACGCAGCGCAGAATTTCCTGTCTTATTCTTGTCTCTTGTATGGCTTGATTTGTTTCTCTTGTAGGTTTGATTTGTGTCTTATGTATGGCAGCAGAAGGCGAAATCCCAACTTCACTCACCCTGCATCGCTTTCTTATGCCCTGGCCTGCGGGTCACAGCCGGCGTCAATGCCCAAGTTTTATGCGCTGTCCATGTTTCCGTATCCGTCGGGTAGTCTGCACATGGGCCACGTCCGCGTGTATGCGATCAGCGACTGCACGGCGCGGGTACACCGCATGCGCGGGTACAAGGTGACCACACGTGGATGTCGTCGCTGCGTGTGCATCTGGCAGCGGTTGGGTGGCAGTGTCGCTAGTGCCTTTGCAGCGGCCTTACGAGGGATGGCCTTGGAAGCTGACTTGTGTCTTTGTTTGCGCACTGCCTCTGTGCCCTGATCATATGTGTGTGTGTATGCCTGTGTGTGTGTGTGTGTGTGTGTGTGTTTATGCAGGTGCTCCACCCGATGGGATGGGATGCATTTGGTCTTCCAGCGGAGAATGCGGCCATCGAAAGGGGAATTCCCACCAAAGAATGGACAGTCAAGAACATTGGCCACATGCGCACACAACTCAATGCGCTCGGCCTGTCGTTTGATTGGCACAGGGTGGGCCTGCGGCTCCATGCTGGTGGCCGTGTGTGTGTGTGTGTGTGTGTGTGTGTATGTGTGTGTGTGTGTGTTGGAAGGGCGATGAGGTTGAGGCTGTGTGTCGTGCGTGATGTGTGTGTGTGTGTTGGCGCGATGGGGTTGAGGCTGTGTGTCGTGTGTGTGTGTGTGTGTGTGTGTGTGTGTGTGTGTGTGTGTGTGTGTGTGTGTGTGTGTGTGTGTG